>CM056719.1:151441930-151686989 GCA_029844215.1 Przewalskia tangutica
CTTTGTCAATCGCACTGCTCAAAGGCTTGACCCATTTCTTCCAATATCAAAAACAGCCCCACGGTAGCTCACTTGTCCGTGGCATTCCACTGATGTGGGTCAATGCTTTCTAGACCATGTTCTAAAGTGATTCCAATCACTTCTTTCTTCAACATCAACCGCCTTCAATTGTATATTTATATCTTCTCACATTACAGTGCACATAGTGTCCCCTTACAAAGCATCCCCTTTCCACCTTCTCCAAAGTCAGATAAAATTCACGCACTATTGTTGTGTTTATCGTGCTATCTTCTCCTGATTCACAAATTTCCTCCACTCCCTTAACTTCAATCATCGCCCGAACGTGGCTCATAAACATATTTTTCCCCATACGACTCTCCGTAGTCCATTCCCTTTCTCGTATTATGGTCCGTATTAAGTTTTTGTATCTTTCGTAGGCTCGTAGCTCACAATCTTATTTTCATCAGACGCGGGTCAGTGATGCGAGCCTCTTCTCTTCCCCGTGGCCATGGTTAAAATAGCTGAGCTACAATTTAGTGGCACAAATGTTTCCTACACAATTAACAACTAGCAATGAACACAACACCCCAAACTTCAATTTTTCTACCCACTACCCACACTCCTTTCTACTCTTTCTCCAAACTTCACAATCAACTTTTAGTACCCAACTACTTCAACTACAATACTCTTTCAAACTACTACCTCCCGTGACTTCAAAGAAAGGATTCAAGAAATGTAAAAAGGATTACCTTTTACGGAAGATTCAAGCTCGTTTCGTTTCAACCGTACTGAGGCTATGGAACGGAGCTATTGTTTGAGACGGCTACGGTTTTAGGAATTTAAGTGTTTTCGTTGTGGTCATTGGATTTGTAAGCGCATTCTAGGCAAATTTTCTGATTTTCGGTTTTGGTGCGGTTAGGTTTTTGAAATCGATTCGGGGAAAACTGATTCGGGCGCTGAGTTCGATTCCCGCCACGCCGCAGCTCGCTAGCGCGCCTCGCATGGCACCGCGGCGCCTAAACTTGGCATATTTTTCTGGAATTTTGCCTCCGCGGCCATGCTCCTGGGTGCCGCGGCGCTTAAACTTCGCCAAGATGTTCAGCTTCTTAGCCGCGCGCTTTAACCGATTTTCTTGAAATTCGCTTTTCTTCGCTTTTTCGCCGCTTTATTTCAGATCTATCAATCACAACACAAACACAAGACCCCAAGACCGTGAGACTGTTCTGCATGTAATAAAATAAACTAAAGACGTAAATTAAAATAACATAATTGAAAACGCTGGGTCGCCTCCCAACAAGTCGCCTTTAATGTCTTTTAGCCTGACTCCAATTAACCAGACGAGTGCCCATCGATACTTCACGAACCGCTTGCAATCCACAGATTTATTGTTGTAGGTCTCACTTTCCTACGACCATTTGCGCAACCAAGAGCCTTAAACATACAATTATCCCCAAGTACACAAGACAGCTTGTCTTTTATGCTTTTATAACGTAGGAACTGAAATTCTCTACATCTCTCAACTCTGTGGGTTACCCTCACGTACGGGCTTCCTAATCGGGGATCAGCCGTGATAGCTAGTGGTGGTTCTTCCGTAATAGGTGCAAGAAAAGGATTTCTACAAAGTCCAAGGTAAATAATCGATCTCTCGCAATCTTTTCCTTTTCTACACCAACTATCTCACCCGCATTCCTCAATAGTTGGATTTGGTTCTGTGCTCTCAAATTGTTGTTCGCTGTTAAAAATGATCATGAAGTTCTCCTATTTGCGCTCCAACTTCTTTATGGCCAATCTAATTTCGCCCACGAATCACGCTGATACTTAGCGAGACCGAGTATGACTTCTCGCACCTCTCTCTCTTCCTCTACGGTCGAGCTCGATCATATCGACAGAGAAATCCATGTCTGAGGATCCCCGAGATGCATCAAACCAACAACTGATCACTGCACTCCTTGTTTTCACACAATAAATACATAAAACTAAAAAGAATGAAATAAAATAGAATAGATAAAAACATATAAAAATTAACAAAGAGTAAAACCAAATTAGAAATTAAAAATAGACAAATTTGATATTCAACTATGCCTAATCTTCTTAACTACGCCAAAAACTTGATGCGGTAAGATGCAACACACTTTAAACGCAAGTGCACGTTATCGTGACAAGTAGTATAGTCTTGATAAGACCAATATCGCCCTCTAGATTAGGTTCAAGTACCAACTATCTATTTTCTAGTATCTATTTGGCGAATTGATAAATGATTGTTGTTTATAACTAAGAATTATGAAAGCTATTTAAATATAAAGATTTACTTCTGTGTGACGAGAATAGGCTTCCATGTATCCTTACTATCCGCTTATGCTACGCACTAACGCATTAACTTACGGTATTCTTCTTTCGAGAAAGCAGTTTATTTAAATCATTTTATACTCCCGCTAGGGTTATATAAACACTCAACCTCAAAGATCGCACCTTACCTACCTTTCGGTGATAAGGATAACTTTATAGAGGATTAAGAACAAAACCTAGTCAATCGCCACGCACAATGCGCAAAATTAGGTGGTCATGTTTCTCATCAACGCTTACATAAATAATCGAGGTATTTTCATCCCCAATCCAAGAATGTCTACCCAACTTACAAAGATATTCACAATCCCCTTTCTAACTGATTAGAAATCATATAGTGATAATTAGTTGTCAATTAATTACCAAGAATTCAACTCAATTATCGATAGATCTCACAATAAGAAAAATAACCATAAGCACGCATTAATTTATAACATAAGTTTCTAGCAATTCAACAATGGAAAGTTTCTATAAGAGAAATAGTTCCTAGCCATTGACATTACAAGAACTAATTTCATGTTCATAATACAAAAACTGAAATAAATAACAAGAAATGGAAAAGAAATTAATAAACTAATGGTATCCAATCTCCAAGCAAAAGTCTTGTCAGAAGTTAAGGGAACCTCAAAACCGCCTAGGGTTCTCCTTTTATAGTCGCAAACCGCCTCCTCTTTCCTTCGCCCCGCCTGTAATTTCGCTAAAAGACCTAATTTTTCCGCTACGGCTGCCGCTGCTCGCGCAGATGTAGCCACGCGCCAAGTTCGTAATCCGTCGTGTTTTGGCGCCGCGCCCGAGATTCGCTGCTCGGTAGCCATGCGCCAGATTCCCGTAGCTTTGATGTTTAGCGCCGCGCCGCTTTGTTGCTCGAGCCGCGCGCCGAGTCTTCGGGCAGCTTCAATAGCTGGCGCGCGACCGCTGATCGCAGGAGGCCATGCGGCTACGGTCCGATTTCACCTCGCTCGCCACTTTCTGCTACCGCATCTCCTCTTTTGCCTCTTTAGCTCATTTTCCTCCATTTGGCCATTTTAACCACTTTGACTCAATGGAAAGGAAAACTATCCTAATACAACACTTATATGTGCAAAACGGGACAAAAGATTAACTAAAACTGACTCAAAAGGTGTATATAAAATACACCGATCAACTGCGCAGGAATCAAAAGAAGACGATACAGAAGATCACGTGGAAAGAATCAAAAGTATTTTCGTTGCTGAAAAGGAGCAGAAATGCAATGTGATCTGGAACGGCCCCGTTGGAGGAAGATAAAATAAAATTGGACTTGCACTCGCCACGGCCCTCCGTGCTTGATATGATTTTGTACTAGTTAAAATAAAATAATTTGAACGACGCTTGACCCGATTCCCTTTGACGGGATACGAGCGCCACATCGCCTTCGGTCCCACCTTTAAAAATCACAAATTCTCATTTTGTTTATAATTTGAACTACGCTGACCTAATTCCTCGGGATACGTAGTCGCCTAAACGATTCGCTCACACCATTTGAAATGTTTCTCCACTTATGTTGCAATAACAAAATACACCCTTTGGCAGGTAGACAAACAATCCCTACAAGCACTCGCTTAAAATTGGGACAATTTTGTGGTTCGCCAAAAGATATCAATAATCACACAAACGCTGACCTTAGAAATCCAATAAATTTTTTTTCATAAGCACTTTATTTTCAACAAAAAAAAAATCATTAACAGCTAACCAAGACCGGAAACCAGACAGGGATAACAGGCCCAAACAAGTCAGGCGCCCGAGCATCAAGAATCAAAGCTGCAAAGTCAATACGAATCGACCACCCCTCCCTAAACTCACAAATTTCTTTGAGTGCAGGTCTTCAGATTTGACAAAAACGGGGAAGCCACAACATTTATTCTTAAGGAACTTCCATACCACAAATCGGCCCCACAAGGATCAGATTCTTACATCACGTCTACACAATGACGTCATCTTATTACGCTTGTACAACGACATTATCTATATTTCGTCTGCTCAACGACGATATCTACAACACGTCCACCCAACGACGTCATTTTAATACACTTGTGCAACGGTCTTATCTATATTTCGTCTACTCAACGACGATATCTACAACATGTCCACCCAACGACGACATCTATATTTCGTCTACTCAATGACGATATCTACAACACGTCCACCCAACGACGACATCTATATTTCGTCTACTCAACGATGACATCTACAACACGTCTACCCATCGACGTCATTTTATTACACTTGTGCAACGACATTATCTCTATTTCGGCTATTCAACGACGCACATCTACAATACGTCTACCCAACAACGTTATTTTATTACGATCGCAAACGACATTATCTATATTTCGTCTATTCAATGATGACATCTACAACAAGGCTACCCAACGACATTATTTTATTATGCATGTGCAATATCATTATTTATATTTCGCTCACTCAACGACGATTTACATCTACAACGCGTCTATCCAGCGACATCATTATATTACGCCTATACAACGACGTTATATTTCGTCCACTCAATGCCGGTATCTACAACATGTCTACCAAACGACGTCGTGCTTATGCAATAGCTTCATCTATATTTTCGTCTTACAACGACGATGTCTACATCACATCTACACATCGTCGTTATTACGCCAGTGCAATGACATTATCTATAATACGTCTACTCAATGACGACATCTATATTTCAGGTTAACAGGGACATCTTAGACCTCAGGGAACATACATTCTTAGATGTATCTCACCTCAGGGAACATACACTCTGTGCTGCCTCACCTCGTGGAACAAACACTCCAGAGGTATCTCAGTAGTTAAACACCCTAGATACATTCGACTGTGGAACAAACACCCTTAGAGGCATCTCACTCAGGGAACAAACACCCTTAGAGGCATCTCAGGGAACAAACATCATTAGAGAGTTTCGACCTCAGGGAACAAACACCCTTAGAGGCATTTCATCTCAGGGAACAAACACCCTTAGAGACATTCGACCTCAAGGAACAAACACCCTTAGAGGCATCTCACCTCATGGAACAAACACCCTTAGAGGCATTTTGAGTCTCAAGGAACACACACCATTAGAGGCACCTCAGGGAACAAACACCCTCAGGGGCACTTAAACACATTTGTCACCAAACACCATTGGAAACTATGCTCATTATTTTTTACATACAGTGAAATATACTAATCTGTTCACCTTGATAAGATAAGTTTTCATGTTAGCAGAAACAGAAAGAACAATAGTAATCGTGCCGCTCACAAAACAGCATATCGATACAATAACATCATTAACAACAACGTCCATACAAGGCGTCATTAATATTTTGTCCATACAAGACAACAACGTCCATACAAGACGTCATCACCATTTCGTGCATACAAGACGACAACGTCCATACAAGATGTCAACGTCCATACAAGGCGGCGACGTCCATACAAGACGTCATCAACATTTCGTCCATAAAAGACGACAACGTCCATACAAGGCGCCATTTGCATTTCGTCCATACAAGACGGCGTACAATCATGTCATTTTATTACATCGCATGCACAATTGACTACAACCGTAACACAAATTCACACTCTCACATAATCATTTTTATATCATTTTATTTTGACAGTTATGCACTAATTTTTTCTTGAGCTTTAGCATGCAGATACCGTAATTTGTAGGAGCAGAGCATAACGTGGACTCACTCTTACACAATGAAGTCGAGATATTTTGTTGGGAGCCGCTACCCAACAAAGCGGCATAGCGCCCAACGCCGATTCACTCTCTTTCAACATCCCGCAACACCAAAAACCCAGTATCATCATAATTCGACACTGGGACACTTCTAAATCCAAGTCAGTTTTATTTTTAATTTTAGCATCACATCAATATGGCCGCCATACTTCGACATCGACAATTTTGAATCTGCTGCTACCCCGCCTTAGTGTTTCGCCACAAGAGCTCCAAAGGTCATCATAATTCACAATAGGACAAATTTTTAAATAGGCATTTGCCCTTACTTTTCTTAATTCGTTCTAGTTACTTTTCTCAAGACTTTTCATCTTCTCCATACAAAGAGGGCAAATCTTACACCTAATTTTATCCCTCCTTCAAGTATTTATCATAAAATTAAAATAATTTTAATAACACCGCAAAATAATTTGTAATAATAATAATATATAAATAAATAATTTAATAATGACAAAAGTATTTATATAGAGCATTAAACACTCTTTAAATATCATGTTCGCATTTATTATTTTAATAATACTCAAACAATTTATAAACATCATTTTATATTTCAAACCCATTTTAATATCCATCTTTTCCTTTAAAATAAAACATCCTAATTTCCTAACACAAACAAAATACACCTAAGATCCTATCCATTACTAAAATAAAATACCCTAAAACCTTCAGCCCAAAATGTTTTTAAGCCCCACCATTAAATTCCTAAGCCCAATATATTTCAGCCCAGGCCTTTTATTTTCCAGCCCTTCCCCTTTCATCACAAAACAATATTCCTAATCTAAAGACCAAATAACCCAAAAACAATACATCCACAATACAAAAATCTAGCAGCCACCCATGTCCTCAAAATCAAACTTACCATAATCAAAATATTACCAAAAAATCTCACCCTAAAAATCAAACCACATCCACGAACCTCACACCAAAATCACTCAAGAATCTCCCAAAATTGAAACTTACCATAACCAAATATGACTATAAAATCTCCATCTTTGTTGTTTTGGTAAGAAAGATCACCTAAATCAACCAAAATCGTGCTAATATTAGCACCCAAAAATCAGTCTCAATCTACAAAAAATTCGCCCAAATTGAGACCCAAAGCTATACCAAAATCAGCCATAAATGGCACCAAAATCATGCTAAATATAACACCAAATTCGTGTAAGAATCAGTCAATTTGCACCATTAGTTTACCTAAAATTAGAACCCAAAGAGTAGGACTACACATACTTAGTGATATACACATACAAAGGCATGGGATTTTCCACAGAAAGAGATCGAAAATTTTAATTGTTATACAGCATACACAGTAAAAAGCTCTTGAACATCCTAATTTACTACCTCTTGATCATCCCAGTGGGAAAACCCAAAGAGAAACAATAATCACGCGACAAGAACAAAATCTCCCAAACTCTTTTTTCATACCACCAGTCGAGAATACAAAAATCCTGGCTTCTTTCAATCTCATCGCAATACATTCTTCGAGTGGATCCGACGGTCGAAACGCCGCCTCAGTTCGCTACCCACAAAAGGTAAACTCAAATCCCTCTCCGTTCATCTCATACTCATGTGTGTTAAATATGTGTTAATTTAGTTCATTCCTATTGTTGTTGTTCATTAACGTATGAATATAACGTTGAATAATTTTATTCAATCAATTTGGGTCTACTCTTGCTTTAAGTTATGGATTAAATTCATACGCTACGGTTATCAACTCAAGAATATTGTCGTCATTTTGCCACGACTTCATACGAATCTAAATCTGATTGAGTGGTCATATCAATATTTTAATCTAAGTTAATGTATGCGAGTCTCTATAAAGCTTCAGATGGGTTCACGTCTCGACCGACGCGCTAAGCCTGTGGCCGCATAAAAGGTTAAAACTGACGACGACGACCGATGACCGAAAATCAAAATCCTAGGACCGAAGACCGGATCGAATTTCTCGGTCCGTTCCAGGTCTTTTTTGGTCTGTCCGATTATTTGGACCGAATGCAGAAATCAGAGATTCAGAATGACAATTTTGCTCAAATACAATTTTGTTCAAAAATCATCCAACACCTGCACCTGCTGGCTTCATTGACACATTGTCCAGTCAAATTCATTCTCGAAAATGTCCAAACTAAAAACAACAATAGGGAAGAAAATGACAACATCCTTAAAGAAAATACATATACAAAGACAATAAAATGACACACCACACTCCACAATCCAGTACACCACAATAAAATGATAATAAAATCATCAAAGAACTGATACCCAAACAGATCGCCCACGCCTGCATCTAAGAGGTCCAGTTGTCCCGCCCAAGACACCACTGACCAGTGACCATACTCCACCAGTCCACACTCCACACCACACAAAGACACACCCACACACACCCAATGTCCAAGATCTAGCTTGTCCACACTCCACACTCCACACCGCCTACAAAGAAAGTTCTCTACTGAGGCCTGAGGCTTCATTTACTTTCTTTTGTCAAACACTCAAACCATCAAACCATCAAACACAGATGGTAGATTCATCAATTCCAAACTTTTGAAAATTTGTATGAAAGAAAATAATAAAGTTAGTAATAAGAATCAGAACTCCTAATTCTTGCAATGAGATATCATCATATTCATATCATACCATTCTCCAACCGCAACTCTTCTAATGATTCTTCCACATTAATAAGTCCGATTTGTTCACAAAGTTGCACGAAGTCAATCTTGACCACAAATGAGTCCTTGCACCATCTTTAACATAAAATAAAAGTTAAGAAACACAACTTACCAATTAATATAATAAAAATTAAACTTGTTTTACAAAAAAAAATACAAAAGGAAATGTATTATCTTAGGTGTCAAAGAACTCCTGAATTGATCAAGTGTTCGCTTCTCCAGACTAAATGCAACCTCGTATAAATCAGATACCTAATAACTAATATATCACGAGCCATGCGTGAAACAACGGGATATCTTAGTGAATTGAGCTTCCACCAAGTTAAGATTTCAATATCTTCTTCATCCGCCTCTTCATTCAAATATCGATCAAGCTTCTACTGCACTATATTTACCCTTTTCTTCTAACGAAGATTCGAGCTTCCTAACTTTAGCCTCGAGATCTAATCTCATGTCACTTGATTCAGATACATCACTTGTCTCACTCAAAACAACAGTAGGAAAATACATAGTCTTATATTCATCAAACTAATCATTTAGGACTTGTTGAATATTCTCAAGCAAACTATCACCCTTCACTTCCCCATACATCTCATGTAAATTCAATTGCAACCCAACCTTTTTCATTTTAGGATCAAGAATGGCATCCACATAAATCAACATGTTAAACTTTTCTAAACTACTCCAATACTTATCAAACTTTTCTTTCATCTTAACAACCATTGCACTCAATTCTACATTAGAAGTATTTTCTAGTTCTTTTAATGTTCCAAGAGTTGTACCAATATCAAACAATGCACTATTGCACGTGACACTCAAAGAAGCAGAAATATTATTAGTTAAAGTATAGAACTTTTCTAGAAAGATAACAAGCCTCTTGGCCAACAACCAATCACTCTCCTTAGGAGGCCCTACATTAGTAGACTCTTTAAGATCTTGCTTTTGTGAAGTTCAAACATACCAAAAACTCGCTCAAATTTTATAGCTGCCATCAACATAGTATAAGTCGAGTTCCAACGAGTGGGCACATCAAGTGCAACAAAGATTTGCTCTCTATTTTCAAGATCATTGCAATTTCTTTAAATTTACGGCCTAGCAGAGAATTCTCACAAATTTCACAAGAAATTAATTCTTTCAATTGCTTTAAGAGAATCTTTTATTTTCAAACCGTCCCAAACAATAAGATTAACAATATGAGCGACGCATCTCATATGCAAATACTTTCCATTACTTATTGCACTACCATTGCTTTGAACTATTCTCATCAAGTTACTACAAGCAACATCATTTGAAAAGGAATTATCAACAATACCAGAAAGTTTCATATGTAAATTTCAACTCTCTAAACAAGATTCTATAACTTTTGCACTTGATTCACTCCTATGACTTGTAATTGAACAAAAGTTTAGAATTCGTTTTTGCAAATTTCAATCATTGTCTATAAAATAAGCGGTAATGCACATATAGTTGATTCTTTGATTAGATGTCATTAATCGCTTGTCACACGCACTCTGGCATGACAATTTGATAAATTCTTTCAACTTTTCTTTTTTCTTCAAATAAAGTTGAAAGCAAGCACGTGCCACAGTCATACGAGAGGGTAATACAAACTCAGGGCAAGCAACAGATATGAAATGCTTAAAAGCAGGTTTTTCAACACACGAAAAGGAAGTTCGTCAACTATCACCATATAACACAACGCTTCCCTAAGTTCATTAACATTTAAAACCCAATTTCTCAACTTCCCTTCTACTTTTTCATCCGCAACAGCCTCCAAAACCAATTTACTTTGATTTTGTTTAATCACATTCTCTGGGTTTTTAGGCATTAAGTTGCATGATTTTTCACATTTTTGTTACCATTAACAGTAGAGTCACACGCAAAAGTTTTAGAGCAATACTTATATTCAGCTCTACGCTTGCCCTCGTCATTAGTCAAACACAACTTGTATTCCTTCCAATAATCAGCCATTTATTTGTTGCAAGTAATATACTGTCATTCCTCCGTTGGCATAATACTTGTCTGTGTTTCGAGTGTATTTGTTGGTGTTTGAGAAGGCAATACAAACTCAGGGTCAGGGCAAGCCCCAACTTCAAAATTTGGTCTACCGTTTCATAATCTCTTTCCTTTTGATCGACATCAGATTCAGAGGTACTAGGCATCATCTGCATGTGAATACAAACTTTTAATATCATTTATAATACACATGAATACAAACTTTTGTCAGGGCAAGCAACAGATATGAAATGCTTAAAATCAGGTTTTTCAACACAACGAAAAGGAAGTTCGTCAACTATCACCATATAACACAATGCTTCCCTAAGTTCATTAACATTTAAAACCCAATTTCTCAACTTCCCTTCTACTTTTTATCCAATAAATTTCCAAAACCAATTTACTTTGATTTTGTTTAATCACATTCTCTGGGTTTTTAGGCATTAAGTTGCATGATTTTTCACATTTTTGTTACCATTAACAGTAGAGTCACACGCAAAAGTTTTAGAGCAATACTTATATTCAGCTCTACGCTTGCCCTCGTCATTAGTCAAACACAACTTGTATTCCTTCCAATAATCAGCCATTTATTTGTTGCAAGTAATATACTGTCATTCCTCCGTTGGCATAATACTTGTCTGTGTTTCGAGTGTATTTGTTGGTGTTTGATAAGGCAATACAAACTCAGGGTCAGGGCAAGCCCCAACTTCAAAATTTGGTTCAGTCGTTTCATAATCTCTTTTCCTTTTGGATTGGACATCAGATTCAGAGGTACTAGGCATCATCTGCATGTGAATACAAACTTTTAATATCATTTATAATACACATGAATACAAACTTTTGTCAGGGCAAGCAACAGATATGAAATGCTTAAAACCAGGTTTTTCAACACAACGAAAAGGAAGTTCGTCAACTATCACCATATAACACAACGCTTCCCTAAGTTCATTAACATTTAAAACCCAATTTCTCAACTTCCCTTCTACTTTTTTATCCGCAACAGCCTCCAAAACCAATTTACTTTGATTTTGTTTAATCACATTCTCTGGGTTTTTAGGCATTAAGTTGCATGATTTTTCACATTTTTGTTACCATTAACAGTAGAGTCACACGCAAAAGTTTTAGAGCAATACTTATATTCAGCTCTACGCTTGCCCTCGTCATTAGTCAAACACAACTTGTATTCCTTCCAATAATCAGCCATTTATTTGTTGCAAGTAATATAATGTCATTCCTCCGTTGGCATAATACTTGTCTGTGTTTCGAGTGTATTTGTTGGTGTTTGAGAAGGCAATTCAAACTCAGGGTCAGGGCAAGCCCCAACTTCAAAATTTGGTCTACTGCTTCATAATTTCTTTTCCTTTTGGATTGGACATCAGATTCAGAGGTACTAGGCATCATCTGCATGTGAATACAAACTTTTAATATCATTTATAATACACATGAATACAAACTTTTGTTGCACAGCTTCAAATGAATACAAACTAATGAACTATTTCATAGTAGTAAGTAGTACATACCTTGTTGATAGATTGAGAGACTGAAAATCTGAGAGTGAGAGAGGCGACAGGCACAGGCGACTCGATTCTCGAGTGGCGACTGGCGAGAGAGACGACGCGACAGGGCAACTGGTGGCGATAGTGGCGATTCCGATGAGACTTGAGAGAGCGAGACGTTGATGGACGAGTGATATCGCTGACGCGAGTGAGATCGATTTAGGAATTAGGGATTTAGATTTTAGAGAGAGAGAGAGACGGGTTGCGTAAGGGGATGGAGACGAGTGAAATGTGAAGTGGGGAATGGATTTAGAATTAGGTATTTAGGAAATTATATTAGGATTATATATATTATATTATTTAAAATTCGGTCCGGACCGACTTTTGTGCAGCCCTAGCTAAGCCCATTGCATCATTTTATTTACTAATTAGTACAGTTCATTTAACGACACCATTTTGCTTTCGATGACTATTACAACTTTATTTTTATATCTAAGTTGAATTACGTGTCCTTAATGTCATCTGTGATTCAATAAAATTTGGATATGTACTAACCCTTATCTTTTTCTTTTTATGTACATGAAATGCATCGGAGCAAACGAAGAGTTTCGTTACGAGACTCATCGCGACCTTCATCAAATGAAGACCCACATCTATGTGCATCCGTATCCGCATCGGAAATTCCAAAACCACCGGCGAAAGGACATCGTCATTCCTTTGAGTCATCTTTTATTGATCCCTGCCCCTCATTCATTTATTATAAATTAATTGTCTAATATTACTAATTAGTAGAATACTTAGAATAGTTAAACCTTGAATCAATATATTAGAAAGTAATTTAGCTCTAGAAAGTGGCTTCCCTTTAAGTTAATTATCTTAGTCTAGCCATGCATTCTTTAAGTTATACTAAATCACTTAATAACCTTCACTCACATAACCATTCATGTAGCTAGGATATTATATTCCTGATCAATTTTCTCATAAATTCTTTTATTAACATTCATATAGGAAAATCATTTTAGACACCTTACAAGTTAGACCTATTTTAAAACACTCATTTATCTTTAACATAATAATAACCTAGGTTTGAACGGACAACCGCAAGTTAGCGGATCTTAGAGGATGTCTAACCCCTTCCCTCTAGATTAATAAAGAACCTTTGCTCAGAATCTCACATAAGCTTAGCATGCCATTTAAATAGAGTTAGTGTTGACTTGACTTAGTTAACATTTAGGTGTCCTAATTCACTCAAACTAATTAGATGGCGACTCCGCGAACCCTTTGGCACCTTTTTAGCATCTTTAGCACCCTTTAGCAACTTTTAGCCTTTTAGCAAGCATTTTTAGCACTTTTATTGAACGGTAAAAGTGCTAGACAGTATGCAACAGAGATTATTGAACGGGCTGATATTTCAGCTTGTAAGTCATCTCTTACTCCGGTTGACACTGAACAGAAAATGAGTGATACTTCTTGCACACCATATGAGGGTTCCTCTCACTATCGTAGTCTTGCGGGGGATCTTCAATATCTCACGTTTCAGTATGCAATAGAGATTATTGAACGGGCTGACATTTCAGCTTGTAAGTCATCTCTTACTCCGGTTGACACTGAACCGAAAATGAGTGATACTTTTTGCACACCATATGAGGTCCCTCCCACTATCATAGTCTTGCGGGGGCTCTTCAATATCTCACTTTCAAGAGGCTCTATATTACTTGTGCAGTACAACAAGTGTGTGTATTCATGCATTATGCGAGGGAAGAACACATGCACACTCTCAAATGCATTATGCGCTACATTCATGCTACTCTTGATAATGACTTACACTTATATCATTTATCGGTATCTACTATTATTTCGTATACAGATGCTGATTGGAGTGGATGTCCCTAAGCGGGGAAGAACTCCGAAAGAATTGAATCGGCTCCTCCTCTCTTGCCCTCTTGATGGAATCCAGTTGAAATGGTTGCTGGATTGCCCCTAGTTCAAGCTCTAAGTCAAGCATTCACGCAGATATCAGGAGTTCGACATCTGGCTATTGTGTGTGTTTTGGTGATAACTTGATCTTTTGGTCGGCTAAACGCCAGGTTACATTGTCGCGCTTCATCCCGCAGGTCAATATCGGGCGATCGCCAACGTGGTGTCTAAGTCCTCGTTGCGTAAACCTCCTCTTAGAGATTCATTTTTCTATTCGAAAGCTACATCGTCTACTACGATAATGAAAGTGCGATATATCTCTGAAATCTGCACAACATTAGCGCCTAAACATATCGAGACGGATATTCACTTTGTTCGCAGCGGTCGCTCGTGACAAGATACGCCTTGCATTTCGTCACTTTATCGATTACGACATCTTTACTAAGGGTCTTCCCTTGATTCTATTTGAAGATTTTCGGATAGTCTCAACGTACACCAACCGCCCACTACGACTGCGGGAGTGTGATAGAATATATGCAAATATATTCTTTTGATATAATTAGTGATTTTATATATCTTTAATTATTGTAACAATATTTTGTATTAGTTAGGT
Organism: Przewalskia tangutica; assembly: GCA_029844215.1. Taxonomy (NCBI): domain Eukaryota; kingdom Viridiplantae; phylum Streptophyta; class Magnoliopsida; order Solanales; family Solanaceae; genus Przewalskia; species Przewalskia tangutica. The sequence goes on from CM056719.1 coordinate 151,456,712, forward strand.
GTATATTTGATTTCTGTAATTATAGCCTAGGATGCCTATTGTATATCTGTTAGGCATATTTTATATACACTTTTTGAGTCATTTTTAGTTAGTATTTTACTCATTTCGTTTGTGTTTAGTATAGTATTAGGTCTATTTTTCTTTTCTTTTTGAGTCATAACGGTCCTAAATGAAGAAATGGCAAAAAGAGGATGAAACGAGCTTGATTTAGATGGAATCGCACACTAAAAGGACCAAGGAATGAAGCCTAAGAAGTCCCGGGAAGTATAGAAGAAATCTGACGAAGTCCGAACGAGAAAAAGACAAGGTTTCGGAAAACATTTGCCGCAGATTTTCGCACCATGCTGGCACCGCAGCATCGCATGCCGACGCTGAATCAAGAAAAGTCCAATTTTTCGAAGGGCAAAAGGGTCCAAAACGTGATTTTTGCATCTATAAGACCTAGGGATTATTCTATATCTGATTATTCTACTTTGGGGGAGAATAAAGGAGGCTACAATACAAGATTGGAGAGAACTTTGGTTCAAGTTCTTTTTCTTTCCTTTGGTTTATTTCAGTTTATGTTGAATTTTGTATTAGTTTTTAGCATGTCAATGTCTATGAGCTAATTACTTTATTAGGGCTTTCCTATTGAATCGCTTGAAACTCTATTTCATGAATTAATGCATTAGTTTGATTTCTTCTTCACTTGATTAAGATTTATTCAATATTGGTATGAATGTTTGATAGTTAACTGGCCATTAATTATCACAATCTATATGATTTCGAATCAAGAACCGAGAGGAGAGATTTTGATATGTTGTAATTGAATTAAAATCGCGGACGAAAGTACTCTGATACTTGTGTAGCATTATAGGTTATTGTTCTTAATCCTTCTATGTGGTAAATCCTATCATAGAAATATGTATGGTTCTGATCGAGGTCGAGCGATTATATATCCTATCTAATATAAGATACCTAGTTAACCGCTATTTTAACGTAGAAGAATAAGTCATTCTAGTTGCATTAAGGATTGAAAAGAGTGGATAGTCGAGGATATTGGAAGCCCTATTTCCATCATAACTGATTTAAACCAAAGTATTATCATAATTAGTTCATTTTCTGCAATTACTTAGTCTTAGTTATTAGATAAAAATACAAACAAATTAACGTTCACCAAATAGAAACCATAGAATAGATAATCGGTACTTGATAACCACCGTGGAATTATATTCTGGCCTTACATATTATATTACTTGTGATTTATACGTGACACTTGCGCGAGCACGGACACGATCCCAACAAGTTTTTGGCGCCATGACGGACCGACGCATTTTCAATATCGAATTATTTATTCTTATTTCTAATTTGGTTGCTTCATGAACAAGTTTCTAACTTGTTCTATGAGCATCTTTTTATCAATTTTTGTTGTTTTTCTTATTTTGTAGGTAAAGCTAGAGTCAAAAAAAAAACATGGCACATGGACTATTACTACTATCAGGGGCAGTGGAATCATCAACAGCAACCTAACCCACATAATCAAGAGGAAGATCTAGATGAGTTGCAGACAGCCACACATGAGCTCACCAAGTGTCAGACTTAGTTTATGGCTGAGACAAGGGTGTCCCTAAAAAATTTGGAGACACAAATATGGCAGCTGGCGGATATGGTGATTAATGTACCGCAAAAAAATCTGTCTAGCGACACAACATGGAGTGATAAGCAGAGTGAGAAGCCTGAACCACAACAAGTTGTTGAGAATAATGAGGAATTGAGAGAGATAGTTGGTGTAGAGAAAGAAGAGGTTTCTGAGATCTAGTTTTTCACCTTTTTGGATTCCTTGGAACTTCTTTTTCCTATACCCGTTGCAGAAAAGACACCACCAACTATCATTGCTGAGCCCCAACCAGAAAGTCCATACCCTCAAGGGAACCCCCTAAAGTTGAGAGATGTGGGGAGTTTCACTGATCCCTACATTATAGAGAGCCTAGAAGACAAGTCTGCCTTGTGTAATTGGGGAATAATCTTAGATATGAGGCCCATGTTTGAAAAAAGTATTGTAGGAGGAGTGAGACCAACAATAATGACAGTGCGGATTGCAAGTAGTTCGCAGAAGGATCCACTGAGCACTAGTAAGGATTAATTGCGTCCGGCTAAAAGACGTTAAACACAGCGCTTGTTGGGAGGCAACTCAATGTTTTTAATTATGTTATTTCAATTCATGTTTTAGTTATTTTATTTTATCTTGAACAGTCTCACAGTCTTGGGTTTTGTCTTATGTTTTGGTGGCAGGTGGACTAGGGATTGACCCTGAGTGGAAAAGGATCAAAAATGCTGGAAAAGTGCAAATATCGAGCACAGCGCCGTGGCGCCAAAATGCAGGGCCACGACGCTGAAACTTCAGAGAGCCCAAAAGATGTGCAATTTCCAGAATCTCATCCCAGACCTCCGTTATGATCTATGTGTTGTGTCAGTAAGTTGTCCCTTATTTTTAGTCTTCATATATTAGGAACAATGTGTCGCTTAAGTGCTGGGTCTTAGTTTGTTTTGAGTGTCTGTTTTTAAATCTTTTTGATTTGTCTTTGTGTTGTTCCATGTGTCTTTGAGTCATAATTTTTTTTTTGAATCAAGCATGTTGTAGTTGCTAAAGATATTGAGTGGATAAAGTGGAATAATGTAATAGAATTAAAAGCGACAATCTATATGCTTAAGTTAGATATGCCAAAAATTCATGATATCTAATTCTTTGGGATATTTGTGTTTAGCCTATGTGTGTCAGTTATGAAAAGAAAAGATGAAAATGTCTAGAAAATTTGTTTGCTTGTTATTCGAGGCGAAATAGTTAAGATGTACATGTTTAGGGAGATGATTCAGGCGTTTCTTTGATAGCCCTTCTGACCATTCATTACCTACCCTGACATGAATTATATCACTAGTCAGCCCCTTTGAGCCTAAAATAAGATCTTTGTTTGACACCCTATGATTCTCTGTTTGTGCCATAAGTGATAATTGAAAGTTAGTGGGATGAAAAGTGTTGAAAAAGAAACAAAAAGAGAATTGAAAAATTTGATGCCCAACGTGAAGAATATGCAAAAGCCTAAGTTTGGGGGTTTCTTTCATTTATAATATATCTCATTCTCTCAAAATAAAAGAGGGAAAAAATAGGTATGAGATTAAAAAGGAAATCAAAAAGATGGAAAAGGAGTTGAATGAAAAAGCTTACGGTATCGAATCGAGCATAAATGCCTATTTTTACCTACCGCTTAAGCCTACATTACAACCCTCAAAGTCCCGATGATCTTTAATGTATGTCTATGATTAGTGGAGAATACCAAGTAAACAGTGTCTATAGCATTTTGGGAAAGATGGAATGAAATCGATACGCATATGTTAGGTGTTTGTATTACCATCGACTACGATCTAAGTGAATTTGCGAAATATCTAACTTGAAATTCTAGATTGCTAATTATTCATTCTATATATGTTCTAACATATTATCCCATCTTTCATCCATGATTTTGAAGAAGCATTGTTATAGCTACTTGATCCATTTCATGAGTCGTGGTTTGTTTTGTTTTTATTTTTGTTTAGCGTTTACCTGAGGCTTAGTAAAGTTTAAGTTTGGGGGTTTGTTAGGCATATTTTATATACACTTTTTGAGTCATTTTTAGTTAGTATTTTACTCATTTCGTTTGTTTTTAGTATAGTATTAGGTCTATCTTTCTTTCTTTTGAGTCACAGCGGTCCTAAATGGAGAATGGAAAAAAGGGGATGAAACGAGCTTGATTTAGATGAAATTGCACACTAAAAGGGCCAGAACGGCTAGAAGTCCGAAGTATAGAAGAAATCGACAAGTCCGACGAAAAGGATAAGGTTTCGGAAAACATTTGTTGTAGTACTTTCGCATACCGCAGCTGCTGGGTCAAAGATCATGTGCCGACGCGGAACTGGGCGAGAAAAGTCCGATTTTTCGAAGGGCAAAAGGGTCCAAAATGTGATTTTTGCATCTATAAGACCTAGGGATTATTCTATATCTGATTATTCTACTTTGGGGGAGGAGAAAGGAGGCTACAACACAAGATTGGAGACAACTTTGGTTCAAGTTCTTTTTCTTTCCTTTGTTTTATTTCAGTTTATGTTGGATTTTGTATTAGTTCTTAGCATGTCAATTTCTAGGAGCTAATTACTTTTTTAGGGATTTCTATCAATCGCTTGAAACTCTATTTCATGAATTAACGATTAGTTTGATTTCTTATTCACTGATTAAGATTTATTCAATATCGTATAAATGTTTGATAGTTAATCGCCATTAATTATCATAATCTATATGATTTAGAATCAAGAGACGAGAGATTTGAATATCGTAATTGAATAGACGTAGATTAAAATCGCGGATGAAAGTACCCCGATACTTGTGTAGCATTATAGGTTATTGTTCTTAATCCTCCTATGTAGTAAATCCTATCATAGAAATATAGAAGAGTTTTGTACTGAGGTTGAGCGATTATATATCCTAACCTAATATAAGACATACCTAGTTAACCGTTATCTTAACGTAGAAGAAGAAGTCATTCTAGTTGCATTAAGGATTGAAAATAGTGGATAGTCGAGGATAGTGAAAGCTCTATTTCCATCATAACTGATTTAAACCAAAGTATTATCATAGTTAGTTCATTTTCTGCAATTACTTAGTCTTAGTTATTAGATAAAAATACAAACAAATTAACGTTCACCAAATAGAAACCATAGAATAGATAATCTGTGATTGAGCAACCGCCTCATGACGATATTCGGTCTTACAGACTATATTACTTGTAACGATACGTACACTTGCGTGAGCACGTGGACACGGTCCCAACAATATATGTATATAAGCTAATTACATTAATGAAAATCATCAAGGGATACCCGTCCCAATTCATTATTTCCAATGTTGGGCCCCCCTCTTATAATATCCACACTCCATATGTTCAGCCCTTGGCGTGAGGCGGGGTGTTGAGTTCTCCCACATTGGTGGGATAAATAGTATATGACTTGGAAAATCCTCCTCCCTTTAAGCTAGTTTTTGGGGTTGAGTTAGACCCAAGATCCATTCTTTACATGGTATCAGAGTCACGCCAATTCCAATTCTTTATTCACCGATGTTGGCCTCCCAAATTATATTATCCACGCTCTAGTTAACGAGGTCTGCGCGTTCGGGGAGTGTTAAAAGTCTCACGTCGTAAATGGAATGAGAAGACATTATTTTCGATGTTGAGCCCCCCTCTTATATTGTCCACGCTCCAGATGTCCAGCCCTGGGCGTGACGCGAGGTGTTGAGTTCTTTCACATCAGTGGGATAAGTGGTCCTTGGTCTCCTTATATGACTTGAGCAATCCTCCTCCCTTTAAGCTAGTTTTTGGGGTTAAATTATGCCCAAAATCCATTCTTTACAGTGTCTTACATTTATATCTATGAGGTCAAAATACCCTGATTAAGGCGGTGCAATCTCCTAGTCGAGCCAACCTTTCGCTTTCCTCTTCTCCGAGAGAGAGCTAACAAAGCCTTTAAATGGGCTTCCTCTATAAAAGCTTGTCATCACGGATAAATATAAAAATGTGCCTTTTTTGTGGAACATATTTATAAGATTATAGTAACACATAAACTGAAACTTGGAGAATAACTGCTTATCCATGATCAACTAAACAACATGAATTTTGCTACTTGTTGCAGGAATTTATTTGTTCTCGTCTGTCTTAATTCTTAGTCACTTTAGTCTTATATATCCTTTGCTAAATAGTAGTCATTGCTTGACAATTTTGGAGGGTCGCCAGGGCAATACACCTTCAGAAACTCTATTACTATATCGAATATTTTGTCTATTATTGTACTAATAACGCTATTACTACCCCATCATGTTTGATTTTCCCGCTTTGGTTTGTAGATGAATATTATGTTAATGACCCTTCAAAGCAACACAGAAATAGTTGTGTCGCGCCCATAGTCCCACATGACTAATACAAGTCAGTCTTATCTTATCTTAGGTTTCTTGGCATGACCATATCTATGTCTATGGTGAAGCTTGCTTTAGAGGTTTAGCTTCAATTGTGTCGCCCGTTTGATGTGTCACGACCACAAAATTAACTATCATACTCTTGTATCAACGTGGATTATGGTGGGATGGTTGGGACCCTCTACCCTTAACTATAAGTTTCAGATTCAAGTCCTGGGAATGAAAAAAATTATATTGGGACCGTTGACCCTAAAGTCCTGCAACGCTCGATCTGGATTTACTTGGGCTAGCTCCAATGCGGATACGGTACACCGGGTGAAAAATAAAAAGAAACTATCACACTCTTGTAGCGCATTTCATATGTTGAGTATTGTCAATGCACAACCCTAGGGGTGGCTACGAACATGTCAGTCCCTCACCCGACACAGAGCGTCGCTCTCGCGCTCACAATTTAATCCTCAAGCTTGATACTTACTTTGTGCCTGCACACATACTTATCTGAATATGGTGTTTGTACCAAATCATGTAAACTTAATTACTTTAGTTAAGTGATTTAATAATATGAGTATGCATGTTCGCATTTCATATGATGAGTCTTGTCAATGCACAACCCTAGGGTGGCTACGGACATGTCAGTCCCTCACCGACTTTAAGCATCGCCCTCAAGCACACAATTTAATCCTCAAGCGCATACTTGCTTTATGCCTACACACATACTTACCCGCATAATGTGTTTACACCAAATCATATAAATTTACTCTTATTAAGTGATTTAATAAGGTGAGTATACATGTATTAATCATGATTAAATGCTAAAAGTGCATGTATCAACACATGTCATGTATATAGACTTGGTGTAAACATTGATAAGTTTTTACCGCCCGAGAAGGGCAACTCATTTGCACTAGTGTTTACACCAAGTCATGTATGTATATTTTTTTCCAAAAAAGGTGGATCTCCCACCCTGCGAGCCCCACACCCCTGGGCCCGATATGATTGTAAAGAGCTTAATCAGAACTCAACTGGTTTCAAAAGTTAGACCACTATCACTGCGCACAAGGGGCTCTCCTTTATTTCAAGAAGTAACCCTCACTCTGCCGCTGGCGGGATGATCTTGGCTATTTTTCCAATTATTCCCCTTGAGAATCAGTTGAGCTGCCATGCGGACATGTGTATATATATATATAATATGTCTTGGTCAAAAGAAAAAAATATTCTCACTTGACTTAAAAGCCCTGTATGCATTCCCTTTCCAGCTCCCCAATCCGATTAAAAGTTGTCCTACAATAAGTTGATTTTAACAAATTTTACACTAATGTACTTTATCCATTCATTTTTTGTACTTTACTTGGACAGGTGCGTACATGTATACAGTTAATATAGTGTATTGGTACATATGGAACAGGTATTGTCTCTACTTTTCTTATCAACGCTGTAAAAATTAGGTTATAATTCACTGAGCACACTGTAGAAAATGGAAACCAACGGAAGCTGAGAAAGCAGCTGAAGTCTGACAGTCAATACAAACAGAAGAAATGGGCAGTCACTTTTTAACCCCTAATCAAATTTTAGCCAGTATTTAAAAATTAATTAAGCTTTAGTCACTTTTTAATGCGAAAATATTATTTGAACAGTCATACCTTTAAATTAAAACACAGAAACGTTTAACACTTCGGCATAACTTAAAATATAAGCACTCAAGGAAATGTTCCACTCATGGGTGCAAGGGATTTCATCTGAATCCCCTTCGGGAGAAAATTACAGTTTATATATAATATTAATTTTATAATATATATATTAAATATCGAATTTCCTTAATATTTTTCTATGTTTACTCTTCATATTTTGAACTTCTTAATGAAAATCCTGACTCCACTCGTCAAAGTTTCGAACTCCCCCATCACGTGGTGGAGTTTATCCGTTCGTATTTTAGCTACGGGTATTATTGTCTAGATTTTATTTCATCTTCGTACTTCGAATCCTATCAATTATTTTGCAACAGAGGAGGTACCAAACAAGAATTGACCCTCAAAGCAACCCACTTCCCTAGTATTTGACACTCAAATCCCTACCATAGTACCATGGCAGGGGTCAAGGATAGTAGAAGTGAATCTAAATTTAAATTTAATAAATTGAATCTTTAAACTTTTTAGTATAAAACTCATTTTATTATTAAAATTATAGGTTCAACTTAAGTATTTATTAAATTTTAGTAAGTTTTTATATATTTATTATTTCGTGTCAAAATTCTGAATTTAGATGAACTTGTAAACCGATGCCATATTGAGGGGTGGGGGTTGGAATTGAACCTCTCTTACATATCTACCCTAGTAGGAGAAATGGACACTTATATAGAGGGGCCAGCTCATGCGGTAAGCGATCGGCAAGTTCGATTCCCTTCGGATACGTTTTCCAAGATACGCCTCAGACAGTTCCAGATTAACCACGCGCATGTTGCAATGTGGGTTTGATACTCCTCGCATGCCCTCACGTGATCGACCTTATAAGATTGATCCGCGCAAGCGATCGACAAAGAATGCGAACCGCACATTCCGTGATTTATCGCCTCCAGAGCCTTAGTGACTGCGATTTCTGCAGAGATTAATGATATGCAGACTACACCACCTGCACTGAATTATAAAAAAAAAAAAAAAGAAATGTAAACTTAATTTACTACACAATGACTTTATTTTGCCTTAGTGGAGGACAAAATCATTAGGCTTTGAAGGAGATTGAAAGGGCATGTGAAAGTCCCATCTCCAGTCACGAAAACATTCCCTTACGCTTGACTAAAAAAAATAAGGATATTTCAAAGTTGAGTTTAGTCTTATGCACTAACTGTGATTTTTTTCTATATATAATTGGTTCACTTATAAATAATTACTCAAGCATTAATTGATACTAGTATTTTACTCTATCAGGGTATATAAGTTAAATTCAATTAGGTTTAAGTGCACCGTTCAGGGGCATAGCAAACACAAACCCTAGCCTATTTGGCTAAGCTTTTGGAAAATCTAAAGTACTCATTCTTTTTTTAAAAGAAATATTTGTTTTAGAGTTAGATGTTTGATCGAGCTTTTAAAAAAACAATTTTAAATAGTACTACAACTTTCAAATGCCGAAAAAATAGTTTGTCCCTGAAAATACTTTTTGGAAGTTTGGCCGAAAATATTAGCAAAAGTGCTTTTAAATGGATTAGCAAAACACAAATGGCTCTCCAAAAATATTTTTTCCAAACACTTTTCTGAAAGTCTAACCTAACAGACTACCAACCTGCAAGAGAAAATTTTTGTTTCATAATGATCCACTTGAAAATAAGATGAGTTTTTTGGTAATTAGATAGCTAAAGAAGGTAACTAAGAGTCTTAAGACATACATGTGATCACCCGCAAGGATGGCTCATATGGTTGAGCATGGGGCTTTCAGGATGGAGGACTCAGATTCGAAATCCCCTGCCTACGACAACAGAAACTTGCTTTCTAGGTCAAGCTCGTCATACGGACCTGTGTAGTTTGCGGACTATTATACATGAGTGGGGTTTACCATGTGCGCATCCGATAGCGGATGTGGGTTCTCTTATCATAAAAAAAAAGACATACATGTGATCAATTAACTATTCGCATAATCACTCGTTTGGAAACATTTGAAATATTGAGATTGACAACAAAAGATTTCAAAGAAGGCCCATATATGTCTCAGTTATCAGACCAAATAATATACACACATATCATTGTTATTCAAAAGTGAAGATGTATGAGTATTATGTCCCACATACAATCATTTCCAAAGAAAAAATAAATAACAAAATGATTTACGCATTCTAAAGCATGTCTAATTAGTTAAAGGGGAATAGAAACTATATGAGAATGTTATTAGGAATTTCTAAAAGTATCACTATGCTCTTATTTTCCTCTTTATAGCCATTTCCTGCAAGATATATAATATCTTGTCCAAGAGACTTAGTGGTCCTTTTTCCTTTCTACTATTTGTAAAAACTGTTATTTTACCTTTACTTGTAACAAATGAATATAAATGTATAATTATTTATTAACAGCTTGCTGCCATACAAAATGAGCATAACTGTGATTCAAATGCTCATTTAGCATTCAACAACAAGAAGATACCCAATGTAATCCACAAAGTGGGGTTTGGGAGGGGAGAGTGTACGCAAACCTTATCCCTACCTTGGAGGTAGAGAGGTTGTTTCCAAGACTCTCAGTTTAAGGACAAATAGTTCAAAGCAGTTCAGAAAAAGAAATAACGGAAATGAAGAAGACAAGACAAAACATTAAGAAAACATGACAAAACATTCTTAACAGTAACTACTAAAAAAAATATCATAAGGAACAACATTAGTACCAGAGATAGAAGAGATGCTCATTATTATTCAAAGCAAAAAATTAGACTATGGTAGCATTTTCAATAAATGTGGCAAATTCTCTTGCTTCGCTCTACACCTGAGAATCCCTAGTTTTAGAATCCCTGAAGACTTCATTTCATTTGTAATTGTGTCAGGACCAATAGTTTCAGCTTGGGAAAAATCATAAACAATTAAAGAAAACAATAGATGAAACTCAATTTTTTTTTTATAACTGTGGTGTGGATCCAGCTCGCGCAACTCGACTAATTCCACCGGGTACCAGTTATCTCCCACCACATGGCTAGAAGATAAATACATTTTTAACACTTTGGAGTCAAGTTGCTGGTCAAACAATGATACAAACCTGGGGCCAATGCACTTATTATTGACAATACTCATAAGAAACTTACCCCCCCCCCCCCCCTCTTTCCACTTTTCAAGACTTCCTTTAATCTAGTTCACTTTTAAGATTTAATAGTATGTAAATGTATTCATTTTCTCTCTGCATATTAGAAGCAAAGTTGTGGTAAAAAGTCTTTTGTAGCCATTTCTATATTCAGATTTTACAGGAATTTGTTATAGTTAGACAATTTATGCTAGTCATTTCAACTCTTCACCTTTATTCGAATCTATGCTTCACAAAATTTTCTCCCTTATCCAGACTTGGGATCGACTATGCTTAGGGAAATTTACGTTAGTAGAGTTCAGCCTGTTGCTTCTGCAATCCCCTCCCTCCATTCTTTCCTAATTTATCTTCTCCAAATATTTATTTAGAAATCACAAGACGTTCATTTCCTAGGTATCAATCCATCTAAGTTCTAAAATGAAGCAAAGGGTAAAGGTACTAATTCCATTAAGGAGTCAAACCTTTCAAGCAAAAATAAAAAAGATAATCATGATGCATAAGAATGATTGAACTTTGTCTCCCTATCCCCTTTTCATGATGAATACTTATTTCCACACTTTGTCTACCATTTTGCCCAAGCTCTCAATGCGTACAATTACCAAGCTCTAATATTACTAGTCACTTGTATGTGACATTGGAAGATAACCCATACACCCCTGAAAGTCCTCTATGATCACTTATTTTCCATGGCGTTGTCATCCAACACTCTGCTTCTTTTGGAGGACCCATGTGTAGGTCTCTTATCTATTTATTTTTTATAATCTAGTGTCCGGACCAGCTTTAGTGCACCTCAATTAATTGCATGGGGTACTTGCTATCTTCCACCAGCACAGACCCCGAGTAACTAATTATCTACCAAGACTTGGGTAGAAATCACCAGTCCGAGCCAGCTTGCACCTCGACTGCTTTCACGGGGTACTTGCTATCTCCCACCAACACAAGTAACATGTATCGAGTAACTCAGTCTACCAAGACTTGGACAGATGGATTGCTTTCGCTGGATTTTGATCCTGAGACCTCATGGTCCTCAACCCACTTCATTAACCACTATTCCACACCCGGGTGCTCTGGCTATTCTTGATTGCCATATGAGGATCACTTGTGGGGTTGCAAAAAGCAGGAATGAAATTTTATCCTATAAGAGGAACCAAACTAGGAAGAATGATTTTACAAGTTTTACTACAGCTGGAGGCAATCCAAGCACTGGATAAGAGAATTGATATGACGACTATATGAGTTCCTCTGTTACTCAAGATGAACTTATATGTACATCAAAATATCTAGCATGCTGAACAGGAGGCTTCTGAACAGATTTATTCCACACAAAAAAAAAAGAACATTGTACATCTTAGATGCCACATTAATACTACAGAAGGCTTCAATGCCATGTTATAGTAAAGCTTCTGAACAGATTTATTTCCACCAAAGAAAACCTCACTATACAACTTAGATGCCACATTAATGCTACTGCATAATTTTCACCTTGTAAAAAAGAAAAAGAAACCAAAGAAAAGATGGGGCAATAATGCTACAGATGCACAACATAGTGACATACTAATCACCAATATTTATTGCCACTGCATCAGTTCTCCAATTCAATCAAATGTTTGAAAGAAAGGCATAAATGCGAAAGCAGTGCAAAAAGACACCTCTTGCCCATTATATCACTTGGATGACAATGACATGAGCGTCAAACGCAGGAGAAAGACGAAATAAAATAGAACTGCATAAGATAATCAATTAATTTATGAACCTGCACAGGGATGGGAAATAAATGTGGAAAAAAGGTGGCAGTCACTAAACTATAAATGCATCATGTATTTAGCAATGAGACGATCGACACTTAATATTATCATCAGTTCTCGATCCTGATTGATCTAGGAAATTCTTGCCAAGTGAAATCCAAGGTGAAGACCAGAATCAAACATCAACCCACATCTGGAAATTGAAATTAAACAGCAAAAGAACAATGTAAACAAACAAATTAATCAGTGATCTTCAGAAACATCTTATAATTTTGATGTCTTTTAATAGTTGTAAAAAGAATGTGGTCTCTTAATAAGTAACTTTCTCATCCTTCACTAAACTTTATCTGAAAGTACAAATCCTTTTACAATTGGAAAAATTCAGCAATTGATTTGAACAAATACAATTCTGAGATGCCAACACCACTTGGATATGATGTGGAAACCCGACAAGTGAATACGCCTGCTTGCAGCATTAAGCAAATATTATGGCCAAACTAGAAGGAACATGAACCAGTTCATAAGAACATCAAAAGAGAGTTCCTTCATACCTAGTAAAATATGACTTCCACTTTGAAATGCAACAAAGACTCGATGTGCATCGAAGAGCTAACTGCTATAAGGTTCTTACTTTGACCTGCATTGAGAGACATCTGTCTAGGTGAACATCAAAATTAAAACATAACAGAATTTTGAATATTAGATATAGGGGGAAAATCCTCACAGGAGAGGGATTTTCTTCTTCAATCAGCATGCTCCCGGAAACGTATGATATTGTTGATAAAGATCCTCTCACGACGATAGCTGAAGATTAAGATAGAAAAGACTAACAAATACACACACCATACTTTTCACAATACAATTTAGTTACAGGACTTCCAAATTATAGTTAAGTTTTGATTGTCTTTGGGCATTATTTACTAAACTTCTAGTCTACTTGCATTAGACTACAACATGTTAGCTCCGCCAGAGTCGTTTTTGTTAAGAAATGGCCCTTGGGCTTAACCACAAAAACTAGTTTATGAGGTGAGGATTGCCCGAGACCATATAAGGAGACAAATAACCCATCCCTCAACCAATGCAGGACAACTTGACACCCCCCATCCCCGCACGCCCACAACTACCAACTGGTGCGTGGTCAACATAATATGGGGCCCCAACACTGTGACACATAATAACAGGGCAAGTTTTGGCTCAGATACCATGTTAAGAAATGGACCTCGGGCCTAATTCAACTCCAACAACTAGCTCATGAGGTGAGGATTATCCCAGATCATAAAAGGAGACAAACAAGCCATCTCAAACAGATGGAGAGTTTGGGTCTGCTTCCCCTTACTAATGGAAATGGACAGATAGACTCCGTAGCCAATGTGGGACAACTTAACAATTTTCATAAGCTCCCACAATCCCTTCCGATAAAGAAAAACAATATGTGTGAGAGAGAGAAGAGGGGGGAGGAGGAGGGGGGGGGGGGGATTCAAGAAACAAAAGGCTGAAAGGTCATATGGGAGAGATGCACTAGACAAGATTCATATTCCATGGGTATACAAAGATTCAAATCCTCCACTTACATGATAAAGGCTGCAAGCATGAAACTGGTTATGCCCACTGAGAAATGAATGCTAAATGTTCTCCAAAAGTCATCCCGATCCAGAAATATCTTTTCTGAAACTAGAGTGACTATTCCAGAAAGAAGTAGAAAGGTCCAACCAGAGGGCAGGCAGCTACGAAAGGAAAATGAGGACGAATCCTGAAAAAAACCCGAAGAAATCATCCTCTGAATCCAAGGAAATTCCGACTTCTCAAATCCTTCAACATCCAAAAATCACAAGCAACGGGAAAAATACCTGGAAATATTTCCTGATGAATACTGCTGAGTAAGTGATCCTAAGAGCCATATCTTTCAACAAGTGAAGGAACTAGTTGCTACAAAGTATAGGTGTCCAGCATAACATGGATTCACACAGTTCCAAACATCTAGTGAGCCACTCATGCACTTCCAACTCTGGATACAGATGCAAGTGCAATAGGAGAGTAACCACAAATCACATTAGAAACTACTTCACTACTAGAAAGCTCCTGTTCTTGTGAAAAGGGTGACTACAAGTGCTTGTTGCCTTGACATACTGGACAGATAGCATTTCAGTTTAAGCAGCCAGCGACAACGATAATAAATTATGCAACCCTATGTACTGTGCAACCCTAAGCAGCCAGTGTTCCTGAAAATAGTTATCTCATAAAATGATTGATTATGACCTTGTAACGCGAAAGATGCTGAAAATTATGTATGGCGCAACATAAATATTTACTATCTTCAACACAGCACCAAACTGCAAGACCTTGCCTTATTTCTGAACCAAGATTTGGAATGAGAACATTGATCTCATCAATGTTTTCTGAAACAGAAGAAAACACTGCTAAAGTTCCAGAAAAAGAAGGAATATAATACTTTAATGTGTCATGAAAGGATACTCAAAGAATTTGCTAAAATCAACCCAATTGCACCAGCTGAATGTATAAGAGAAACATTCAACACCAGGTAAATCAATGAGAACACAAGCAAGGAATCATTTGAGCGCTTGAGTTGAATCTCATTTGCGACCGCATGCAAAAATGCTTCAGATGTTCCTGCACCAGTGAAAAAGAAAAACTCTAACAGATTCACAATAGATCCGTAGACTGCAAGGCTGGTAAAGCTACAGAAAACTTTGTCGGTCAGGGTAAATTCAACATATCATCTTCACAAGCTGTAGAGTGAAGACAAACACAGAACCAATTAGCGACATAGTCTTTCGGTCACATCATTGCAATTAATGAGGCAGGTTGCAAATGAGAAGAGCACAACATAGATCTCAGCTACTTGAAACAGAATATATAAGCTTTCTAAAAGTTATGTAAAGTAATAAGCAGCCTTATCAAAAGTCACAAATTTCAAAAGCATGCATCAACGTTGTAGCAGTTCAACAAGAATGAATAAAAGAGACTGATGAATAAACTTGGCCAGATTCCAGGCATGCTTTTTCAAAATTTATCAGAAAGCTCAAGAACTGCATCACTCACAGAAATTTCAAACATGAAAAAAATTCTTAAGTAATTTCTGACATGGAGGCTGTAGCGGTACAGTTAAATAACAAACTCAAATGCATCAAAATAGAAGACAAATTTGGGAATTCCAATCTTCACAACCTTATTTCTCATATACAAACAGCGGTCTCCGCATCATTATTTACTAGATTTGAAGTTTTGTACGACCTGCATAATTATCATCATATACCGTGCTTCTTGCTTCATAAGATAATCCAGTTATTAAAAAATAAACTAGTTTGATTGCAACTTTTTCGACATTTTCGGCCTCCTTTACTGAGAGCTACAGGTTGATTAGGTGCCAAGTATCACATTTTAGAGTATGAGAGGCAGTGAAATGTTATTAATAATTATTATTATTATAATTGTAATAATAATAATAATGATTATTATTATTATTAACCAGAGACACCAATAGATATGGGCTGCCCAATTTTGAAAATCTACGGCGTTGATAAGAAGTAAAAAACCACAATATTCATGGTCAAACGCTTTTCATTTTAAGTCACAACATCAGGATTTGGAAGGACAAACTAAAAACCTACAGTTAAATCTTAAGCACCCCAAGTAATTAATGAAAAGGAAGGATAAAAATAGGATTAGTTCCGGATATTCCAAAAACATTTGACAATTGCGGAGGTGCCCCCTCAATTCTCAATATGATAGAAAGCTCTGTACATGGAATTTCTTCTGAGCTCACTTAGCCTTACTCACATAAAATAAGGAAAGAAGGTTCTATTGAGTCTAGATCATGGTCAGCAGCTCCATCAGGTCCAAGAGAAATTAACTCATGATAATACAAATGAACCATACAGTAAAAATAGCTACTCAAACCGTCATTGTGTCCTTTTGTGTCTAAATTCTTACGTAAAATTTCTCATGGATCACTCTAGAGTCTTGACAAGGAGTGCCTTGGTTTATTTGAAACCAATTTATCTTATTTAATCAGTATTCCTATTGGATTTGTCTCGTTAATCCTAATTGAGTTTAGTTATTCTATGAGAAAACATTGTTAGAAGTAATAACTGCATAAGATTTTCATGGAAGTCATTATTTTCAAATTAGTTACTCATAAATTGTTTATTTAGGAGATTATAATCAATTTCTATTATGGAGGTGAAACATGACCGTACCATTCATAGCCAACAGAATTACATAGAGGCAATAGTATCGTAGAGCTGTTGAAGCTTCTCCATCACTCCACTTGCGACCATACAGCAACCTAATGAGAGAGTAGGAGTAGCTAGGGCCAAATGCCATGACTACCAAACCTACAAGACAAGCAGTTTTGAGAATGAAGATAAGCTATTTGGAGTCTCAATTCGTTTTTAAACACCTTAAGAGCTAAAATGTAATAAAAATTCACCAAGTTTTTTCATGTAATGAATACCAGCAGAGAATGAAACATATTGTGTCAATTTATTGTTTGAAATATGTTTATCCAAAAGAAAAAGAAAAATCGAAGCATAGGGTAAAGATGCTCATACACCAAGCAAAATACCCAAGGAAAACAAGTTTAAAGAACATATTTTGAAACTTCCCATTTCAGTCATTGTTGAGTTTTATGAACATCTGTTTGAGGGGAGGGGGGGGGGGTAGATTTCAGTCATATAGGGGAGGGGATGAGGGAGTGGTTGGAAAGGGCTATAGAAGAAGTAGAGGTGAGGGAAGCAGTGACGAGTTGTGTGGGGGATAAGACATGGGGACCGGATGGATTCACTTTAGCCTTCTTTCAACAGTGTTGGAGGATAGTTAAAGGTGAGTTGATGGAGACAAATGCAGAATTTCAAGATACTGGAGAGTTCGAGAGACGTCTTAATGCATCTTTCATTACCATTGTGCCAAAGAAGGAAGGAGCGTCGAGCATAAAATACTTTAGACCTATTAGTTTGGCAGGAAGCATTTACAAGATTATCTCTAAGATGCTTTCTAATAGACTAAAAAAAGTTCTGGATGAGACGGTGTGCACTTCTCAGAATGTTTTTGTGGAAGGAAGACCGATTCTGGATGCAGCTTTGGTGGCAAATGAAGTGGTTGACTCCAGAAAGAAGAAAGGTGTGTCGGGTATTTATGTAAGTTGGATCTTGAGAAAGCGTATGATCATGTGAATTAGGATTCCCTAGATTTCATTATGGTGAAGATGGGATTTGGGGACAAATGGAGGAGAGGGATCATGTTACACCTCGTAAGTTTAAGACGAGGGTTAAGAACGTCATTAGGAATAAAGATCCGAATTTAGGAAAGTAAGTATATTCTTACGTATTAATACGTAATAATTTAGGTTACAACGAGGGGATCAATGGAAATGGAAAAGGATAATCATATATATATTCTTACGTAGAACACATGCATGTCAATTTGGAGTTGAAAGAGTGAAGAATTGGGCAAGAAAAGGACCAAAACAGTGGCATTTTTCGCTGGGACAGTGAGCAGATTTTCGGGACTGTTGGACAGATTTTTAGTCAAATTTGGAAGGGAATATCTCCTAGCATATTAGAAGTTTTGGGTGTTTTAAAAGCCTAAAATGAAGTTCGTCGAGTCTAGTTTCCAAAGCAACAAACCACTAGTCGATAGGACACCGGAGTAGAGAGTTATGGACGTTACAAGTTCAGCTGACGAAGCAGTGACTAAAAATCGGGACTGTTTTGGGGATTTAATTAAGGTATGAAAATTCTTCAATCTATGCTATAATTGAAGTTGCATGTTGTTGTAGTTGAAGTATTGGGTTATGGTCGATAATTGCATGTTGGGAATTGGAAGGAAAGCTTAATGTTAATGCACTTGTGATATGGAATTGTTGATAGAGAAATTGGATTAAGAAGTAAGAAAAAGAATTAGAGAATTGTAACATGTTAGGGCCAACTTTTATGAAATTGTTGAGCATGATTGTCCCGCTTTAAAGGTCGTTCTTGTTAGATAATAATATAAGTTATGAAATTGTAAATACGCTATATGATCGTCAATACAAATCTTAAAAGAGGTTAAAAGTAATATATTGCAAACTAGAAGACTTGAGCTCTTGTTACTAATTGTTAGACTTGGTGGATTGCCTTAATGGGCTATTTTCTTATTATGAATTAAGAGTTGGTGGAATATGATAGATAGGTGGTTTAATCACCTAAATTGTTGTTGGGATTAAATTTCATAAAGGTGGGAAGAAAGGTTGTATAGATGATATGTGCCAAGTATATGGGCTATTATGGTCATACTCTTAAGTAATGACTTATTGATTGGTCAGTTGGATTGTCATGAATTGGATTGTTGGTTGGAGTTGAATTGTTGGCTGATTTGGATTGTTGGAAAATTGTGGATACGCACATAAACAAAGGAAATGCTGCCCAAATTTTTATAGAAATAAGGGAGTCGTTATTCATATAACTTACATTAAAAAATCAAAATTGACGAGCGTGTTATTCCTTATTATAGGTTGAAGTACTAGACGAGGCATACCTTAATATCGAGTTGATTAGTTCGCCTAAGAGGTATGTGAGACCTTTCCTTCTTTCTTTTGGTATGATTTTTATGAAAGTACACTGACGATTTAACTCCTACCATTCGGTTTTAAAAATGATTATTTACTAGTGATTATGATTTCAAGAATGAGTTTATGGTAATAATTTTATCGAGAGTCACATAATGATTTTAATTGCATATACGCTGCTCATGATATCTACTCGTGCTAAGTGTTACTATTTCACTCCACCGAGTCCCGCCAGTCATGTTCGTATGACCATGCATCATTCATCGAGTCCTCGCCAGGTCGAGACACGTTATATATATATATATATATATATATATATATATATATATATATATATATATATATATATATACAGATTACATCGAATTCTCCATGTAGGTCGAGACACGTTACGGCCACAGATACAGATTTCATCGAGTCCTCCATGAGGGCCGAGACATGTTATACGCTTTTATATACGCATACGAGCATGATGATTTATGATTCAAGATACATGATATGATTTTCGCATACGATTCTCGCTTTATGAAATTTGACGACTCTCTGCTTTACTTGTACAGTTGTTATTCATTTTGAGATTTTATGTTTTACATACTCAAGACATTATTTTGTAATCGACTTCTCTCTGGGGCCGCGTCACGGGCGCAGATTCGTGTGTTCAGATAGGTGACCTTCGCTTAGGACTTCAGACAGAATTGGAGAGCTCCTTTGTTCCTGAGCCACTATTTTGGTACAGATCTTCATCTTTCGCACTTATGCATATTTTGGGCACGACGGCCCCGTCCGCCATATGTCAAGATCGCACTCTTAGAGGTCCGCAGACAACAGTAGTTGGACGCTTGTACCTTGTTTTGGGTTGTTGTTGTACTGTGGTCGCGCCCTGCTATTCCCGCTGTATTCGTGGCTTCACGCTTGCTTATTTTACTATTCTTTTACGATATAATGTTGGTTGGTGCACTAGCTGGCCAGCCTGCTTTGTTTGTTGCTCATATTGATTCGGCGCACTTTACTTGCCCATTTTGGGAGATGTTGTAAAAGAATAGCCAGGTCTTTAAATTTCTATAGATTTCGGTAGTAAAGGGATTAAGAATGACAGGTCAGTAATGACGTCCAATTATGACGTTTAGTCGCGGCCCGTCGGGTCGGGTCGTGACAGATCAAGTTCCGCATTTCTACTGTCAGGTTCTCTGTTTTGGTGAATGGGAGTCCATGCGGGTTCTTTGGGAGTTCGAGGGGCTTGAGGCAAAGGAATCCTTTATCGTCTATGTTATTCTTTTTGGTGATGAAAACTTTGAGCAAGATGATAGAGCAGTCAATGGAGGACTATGAAGGGATTTGATGCTTCCTTTAGAGGGCATAGTAATGTGACAGTTACACATCTATTATTTGCAGATGATACGTTAGTCTTTTGTGATGCAGAGGTGTCCCAGCTAGATCATTTGAGACATATTATGTCAGGTTCCGTGTCAGGTTCGCCTTAATATCAATCTCATAAAATGTGAGATTACACCGGTGGGAGTGGTGGATAATATCGAGGAAATGGCTCGGGTGCGGAATTGCAAGGTGGGTTCTCTACCTACTACCTATCTGGGATTACCATTATAGGTGCGTCAAACAAAGATCTTGCAGTGTGGAATTCGGTGATCGAGAGAGTAGAGAAGCGGCTAGCATGTAGGCAAAAGAGATACTTGTCGAAAGGGGGCAAGGAAGTATTGATCGAAAGCACTCTTTCCAGCATTCCTACATATTTCATGTCCCTTTTGCAAGCTCCTGGCAAAGTTACTGAAGGATGGAAAGACTTCAACGTAATTTTTTATGGGACATAATGGAAGGAGTTAGGAAGTACCATTTAGTAAATTGGAGAGTTGTCACATCTCCTAAGGAAAGGGGAGGTCTCGGAGTGAAAGACCTCAAGGTGTTCAATAATGCTTTGCTATGGAAATGGATATGGAGATTTGGGGTGGAGCGGAATGCATTGTGGAGGGGGTGGTAGCGGAAAAGTATGGTATCTTGGAAGGTGGACGGAGGACACCAAAAATATTACAACTTCGTTTGGGTGTGGATTATGAAGAAGTATTATGAAGGGGTGGGAAGACTTCAGTGGTCATATCTCGTTTAAGGTTAGGGATGGAAGCAAGATTAAATTTTGGACACATAAGTGGTGCGGGGAGAGCGGGTTGAGGGAAGCCTTCCCAAACATATACAGAGTGTCTTTCCAAAGAGAGATGATGTACAGCAGATCTGTAGGTCACACGAGGGGGTAATTCATTGGGATTTGAGATTTAGGAGGAACCTTTAGGACTGGCAGATGGAAGAATTTCACAATTTGACTGAGATATTGTATGGGATGGATAACCCAGCCAACATCCCAGATGTATGGAGTTGGCGGGCGAGTGGAGAGGTGTGTTCAGTGTCAAATCTTATTACAAGTGTTTATTGGTGAGAAAGGAATGTACTTTCCCTTTTGATTCCATTTGGATAACTAGAGCACCGAGGAAGGTGTGTTTCTTTGTGTGGCTGGCGGCAAGGGGTGTGATCTTAACAGCGAAAAATCTGAGAAAAAAGACTGCCTATGTAAGTTGGTGCTTCATGTGCAAGAGTTCGGGCGAAAATGTAGATCATTTTCTATTGCACTGCAAAGTGGCTAATAGTTTAGGGAGGGTGGCTCTTAATTTGTTTGAGATGCAATGGGTGATACCGGCCACAGTCAAGGACGCTTTGCAAAGTTGGACTCACAGGAGGCGGGAGAGAAATCGAAGAGCATGGAGTGTTGCCCCCTTAGCAATCATGTGGATTATTTGGAAAGAGAGAAATAGGAAGGCTTTTGAAGGGGTGGAACAAGATTTTGTAAAAATGCAAAGTAGTATGTTGTCTCTAGTTTCGTAATGGTGCACGGTCCTTATTTGTATAGAGAATTGGATCTCTTTTGTTGAGAACCATATTTTGGTGTAGGATATGTCTTGTACACGGAATTTCCACAATTGTCAATAAAATTATTTACCTTATCAAAAAAATGGCAGCCAGAAAATCAGTTTCTACACCTTTTTACAGTCTTAGTTAAGTCATACTGTCTAGCACCCCTTCTTTATCCAAGAAAAAAGGTCATAACATCCCAAATGCTGAGTAATGTACATCAGCCCCTATCTTTTGAGGCTTTCAAGTACTTTATTTCATACGTGTATGTTAATTTGTCACCAGTGGTCGTGTGCAAAAAATACAAGTTCTAATTTTAGTTCAGGTCTTTATTAACTTTCAAGATTTAGTTAGTCCATTCCACTCACGCAAAAGGCCACTTCGGTAATAAAGACTGGCATAGCAGACAATTGAGTTTGGATCCCTACAGAGTAGCAGAAAGAGTGTTTTTTCTTATAACAGGGAAAGTGTATTAATTTCACATTATCATGATTGCACCAATAAGGTGCTATACTAACTTTACAAAAAATCATAAAATTGTCTAATCAATTTAAATCTTTCTGTTTGCATAAAAAAAGTGCCTAAATAACTATGTTTTACTCTATATAGCTTGTCCGTCGAATACCTCATATTTCTCTTTCTAGATCGCCCATATGATGCAAAAGGGAGGAATGTCACACAGTTTTCTGCCCATTGGGATTGTGTAAAGAATAGTAATTAACAAGGAAAAACAAGGACATAATAGTGACTTCATATAGTTCTCTTGATCCTTACTCTTATTTTGAAGTAGTAATCACATTTGGAAAACTAGGTTGATTCTTGTAAGGAAACACATCACATACTGTATAAGTTGTCAGAAAGTTAATGGTCAGCACCCGGAATGTTTAACAGTAGAATCAGTTCCAAAGAAAATGACATCATTTGTATAACTGGATCTGAGAATTTCAACCAATGTTTGCTAAGATAACAGGTCTGAAATTAAGACTCGGCTAAGCTACTAGATGATGTTGAACAT
This sequence comes from Przewalskia tangutica, assembly GCA_029844215.1. Classification (NCBI taxonomy): domain Eukaryota; kingdom Viridiplantae; phylum Streptophyta; class Magnoliopsida; order Solanales; family Solanaceae; genus Przewalskia; species Przewalskia tangutica. Next base: position 151,479,687 of record CM056719.1, read on the forward strand.
TCATCTCTTTTTTCACTCATTCAGTAAAAAGTTTCTAATTTTATGACCCAGTAGGATATAAGTAAAAGTAGGTAACCACAAGTCTAGCTCTACTGACAGAAAAGAGCAAAGTAATATTGAAGCAGGTTCAATAATGAAAGAATGTAAGAATTACCTATTAGTAAAACAAGTTTCATAGCCTCAGTCAAGCTTTTTCCCAGTTTTTTTTGCTTCTGTGTCTGTTCACCTGCCAAAACAGTGAAAGAGTTGAGGTATCAAACTACCATTTTCTACTGGTCCGAAAGGGCGTGGGTTCAAATCCCACAGCTGTCACTTAATTTCTTTTCCATATTTGTGGTATATCACTTGTATACGACCAAGATGGCCTTGTTATTATCAATGAAGTCTCTTACTTGATAAAAACAAAATCAAAGTACCATTTCAAATTGAATGAACTGAAGAAAGTCAGCATAAAGTTAATTTTTTTGTTTATAGCTTTGTGGTAGTGACAAACACCAAAAATGCAATTTCAGAAACAAGGCTAAGCAAGATTTAGAAAACATATAACAACAACATACTGAGTGTGATCCCACAAGTGGGCTAAGATTTAGAACATAAAAAAAAAAGCCCGGTGCACTAAGCTCCCGCTATGCGCGGGGTCCGGGAAGGGCCGGACCACAAGGATCTATTGTACGCAGCCTTAGCTCACATTTCTGCAAGTGGTTGTTTCCACGGCTTGAACCCGTGACTTCGTGGTCACACGGCAGCAACTTTACCAGATACTCCAAGGCTCCCACATTTAGAAGAACATACGAATTGAAAAAGTAAGATCATTACGTGAAGTCCTATAACAAACAAGAGACCTAAAAGGAAAGCGAGTAAACCTGATGCAGACCTTGCAAATGTAGCATATGAACTTTCTTCAAATGGGAGAAACACCAGCCTAACCACTAAGCTGCCTGAAAAATCATTTATATGTTTGTATCTGGTAAAAATATGACCCTTTTAAGCAATATGCTGCTTTGATAAGAAAGGCGGTTAGTAGAAGGCAAGATTAGCACAATTAAAATACCTAGTTTGTCTACAAGCCCATATACTGCTTGGTTATATGGTGTGTCCAACCACACAAGAACCATTTTTTCTCCTTCTTGAAGAAGCAACTTGCGGAAAGATTGAAAAGTAAACAACATGCACATTTTTGAAAGCTGCTCATCAATGCCTCCCCTTCCTACACTAAAAGGGCATTAACTGTCAAATAAAATAATGGTAGAGCACAAACATTCCAATCACAACAAGAAAAGAACTGTCAACAATAAAGAAAAGGGCAGAGAGATTTTGTGAACAAAGCTAAACAACTGATAAACCAAAGGCAGGCTTCCAATCCATTTTTTATAATTTCTTGCAGCGACATTCTCAACCACCCCCACTTCCAAAAAGGGGGGGAGAAGAAAAGAAGGAAAAAGCTCCTATCTCATAAAAGAAACCTGACTTGTTTTCTTTAGGACCAATACAGATGCATTATGTGCATCTACTCCCATCTTCCTCTCTCTCTCTCTCTCTCTCTCTCTCTCTCTCTCTAGTTGTTTTTGTACTTCGACAGCAAGTTTTCTATAGTGCTTGTGCCTTACTTTGTGTGAAAAAAGAATCATACAACTTATCATCAAAGAAAATATGAAATGTATAACATGTATGTGAACAAGGATGAGGAAATATTAAAATTCTTACCCAAAAGGGAAGAGATCAGATCTGCTATACACGTGAAAAAGAAGAAAGTAGGCCCAGTAGCCAAAGAACACAAAAGCTCCAAATGCGACTTGCGACAAGGCAAATACAATTGCTTTCTCCTGAAAGTAAGATATTCAAATCTTAAATATTTGTATATTGCGTTCTCCTGAAAGTATGAAATATTAGTCTTCAATATTTGGATTTAATACTTATAATAATAAAATTGAAATTAAGCTCCCGGTGCTTTGGGCCAGTGGTAAGCACGCGCATGATGTGCGGGTTAGGGGCACGTTATGTGTTCGAACCAACCCTATTGAGGATAAAAACATGGTACTTGAATGGAGAAGAATAGAGGGGTGAGTCCATTATCCACCGAAACCTGAACCGTGCGGAAGAAGAAGAAGAAGAAGACTCTGACTTTAGCATCTGTCGAGCACATTTAAGCAAAAAATATAAAAAAGTGTCTATCTTTTTATTCATATATATTACTAATCAAAATAGATTTATATAGTTAAATAGCATAGCAAGAAGCCCCAAATCCTTGATTTGTCTAGGTAAGACTGCAATGTCTTGGGCCTAGGAAGCGAGGGGAATGAGTTTGGCTACTTCTCCTCCACACTTTTTTTTATTCGTGCCCATTCCGGATGCGCTTCGCGTGCGCTGTCGTCGCTTTTCTCTCATCTTATTCTTCATTGAACGGTTCGGATGGACTTTGTCATTCTTTCCCAACTAAAGTTGAAAGAGTTGTATCACATCGAGATGTCAATTAGTTTTCCACCCCCAATGGGATCGGGAATTTTTAACCCTCATTTAGACTTTAAGGCCCTTCATCCTTTCTGAATGAAGACCCGGCCTGGCTCGTGTTGTTCCAACAACAGGTGGGGAGCACCTCAATATACAATCTCGTGCAGTAATAGGGAGCCCTATTACACCTAAGGCTAACTTCAATTCACCTAACCGAGGTTCATCTCGTGTAGTCATTGTGGAATCGTAAAGGATATTAAGTAGATGATTGATTTTCGTAGCATGCATTGCCATCCATGTCGCAACTGATTTGTTGAGCTACATGTCCGGCGCACAGGGAACTGCTTTCGGTCCTCCAAACTTACTTACTCGTAGCTAGCGACCTATAACGCTAGTCACTACTCCCAATGCGTTTCGGAAGTAAGCCCCACAACCCAAAGCGTCAAGAACTACCGAAAAGCTCCACATAATTTCCGTATGGGGGAACTACGAGACCATGACTTTCTTGAATGTGATAACCAAGAAATAAATCAAAGAAAGCAGACAAACGTAAGTAGTACACGAATAGGCATTACAAACTCAACAAGAAGAACAAATCAAACTCAATGATGAAAATGTTGAAGACGTGTTCTACTAATCGAAAGCTAAGGATCGTTTTCCTCTTTTTTTTTCATTTTATCTATTAAAGTGAGATAAAAAGAATGAGTCATTTAGCGCTCACTGTTTGAAACACACGCTTCTTTGAAGTGCATGGCTAATGGCTTCACTTATGAAGTGAGAATCCTTTGTTTCCAATCATTTCATCGTTTGAGTGTTTAAGCGATAGTTCTCACAACACTGGAAAAAGTGGAGATTTAAAGAGTCACCAGTTTTAGAGAACCCCAAAGTTTACCTTAAAGAGAAATTGTTTAGCATTGAAATGATATGGGCCTAAAATGAGAGTTATGAATGCAGATGATTCATACGACTCTTACTAGTTTGGGATTGTCTTGTAGATGATTGATTGACGCAACCTATATAGGATATTAGTTTGGGAAAATCCACTTCAGCTTTTTAAATTTCAACATAGACAAACACTACGAGAAGAGCATAACTTAATTGAACATTATAAGCGACTCCATTTAATAAGATGCCAAATACTCTACTTATGAATTGGTCATATATCCAAATTGGTAAAAAGTAGACAATTTGGTACTTGCATCCCACATGAATGGAATTAAGGGTGTGTTTGGTTCGGGGTAATAGAATCAGGGTAAGGGAATGGAATCCCCTGATTCCCTTTGAAGTTGTTTGTTTGGCCTATTTTTCCATTCCCTTTACCCTCTTTTCTTTTTACATTCTCTTACATTGATTCCCCCCCTCTCCCTAGGTGTTTCCATTCCCTTTCCCCAATTCATTACCCGGACCCCGGACTCTGTTTCCATTTCGTTTCTGAAACAGACCCCAACATGTAGGGACAATCAGGGTAATTCATTTCCTTTCCTTTTCATTCCCTTACTGGATTCCATTCCGTTTACCTTGCGCGAACCAAACGCACCCTAAGTATTTTCCTTCTTACAAGTACTTCCCGTCAAAGATAAAGTGCCCTAATCGGAGATGGCATGACATCGCATCACGAGATCTTATACAATACCATGCCACAACCAAATGCTAAGCAACATATTGGAAAGCTCATTGACGAGGATATCTTCATGTCATTTACACAAAAGTACTTTTGTTGGTTAGTTCACAAATTATTTGTCCACTTAAACCTAAGCAATTTGACCACCGATTGTAAGGAAGCTAGTATGTAATCTTGCAACCTTATTGACTAGAGCTCAAATCAAAAGGCCTTCACACAAACACCAACCCCTTTCTGACCCAAGGCTAACCTTCTAAAAGACACAAGAGCGTACTTTTTCCCTGGGAATGACACTTTCTAGTTTCTACTAACTCAACCTAACCATCCCGTGTACAATTCTCATTTTTCTCAAGGAAAATATCGACAAAACAATTCTCCCAATATGTGAGCATTCCCTAAATCCACCATACTAAACTCTAGAATGTGTAATCAAGTGTTCTCTCTTTCTCAAAATGAAAGCATTAACCCTCATACCTGTAAACCTAACTCATCTATTACTTTGTTGTCCTATTTGTCAAATTTGAAAATTGCACTTGCTTTCTTTTGGGAAACTCCATTCATGCCCACCTACCAATCGAGGAAGACGCCATCGATCCCTGAATCGAGGACTACGCTGTTTCAATCCCTTACAACTGCCTTTGAAGCCTTCCACAGACCGAAACAATGAGTTGCCTAAAAAAGGGGCAGCCCGGTGCACTAAGCTCCCTCTATGCGCGGGGTCCGAGGAAGGGCTGGACCACAAGAGTCTATTGTATGCAGTCTTACCTCACATTACTGCAAGAGACTGTTTCCACGGCTTGAACTCATGACCTCCTGGTCACATGGCAACAACTTTACATGTTACTCCAAGGCTCCCCTTCGAAACAATGAGTTGCCTCACAGTTAGTTAATCTGACTCTTGTTATTCATATCATTTAGCACTCAAAACACATATCTCACTATCATTTTTCCCCTCAAACCAATATTTTTACTTAACTTGGGAGGTAAATCAAGGTGAATACCCCCTTATCATCTTCCATCTCATTTCCGAAGTCAATCAGTTGAACCACCGGTGAAAACCTAGAATTTCATTATATGAGCCCATTATATGTCCTAAAATGATATGAGCCCATTATATGTCCTAAAATGATCTCCCATATCAAGCTACCAAAGAAATGTATGAACATTCTTATCAAAGTGCCCCTAGACAAAGTGCTTGTGCTTCATATATATTCAAATTAAGATACTACTTGAGAAATAAAATCATAAAATAGGTCCTTTCTAGTGTGAGTCATAGCATTTGGAACATAAAATAAAATAGAAGATCACATCGACTAGATTCATAAGAAAATGATCAACTTTGGTCAAGTAGATCATACAGCCAAGAGGACAAAGTATTTTCCTGGAAACACATTAGCATTCAACTTACACCTTGATCTATTTTCCCAAGGAGAAGTTGTTCAATGCATCTATTGCACAATAAATGACTTTTGTATAAGGTCTAAAGTAATACTAATCCCTATGATTTAAGCCAAATTGTGAACCCAGTCCATTTAAGGAAGACCCCAAATAGTATTGATCTTATAATTCAATGGGATCAAGTGTTCATTGGACCAAGACATATTCTTTAGTATGGCTTGAACAGAATAGGAGGATTCAGTTGGCAAGATCTCAAAATGAGTCCATGTTCGCTACTTTATGGCAGACTTGAAAAACTCGATAGAGGTTGTCCATAGTATTCAATCCTGAACAGGGATACTATGCGATTGAGAAAAAATAAAATCCATCTTTTGCATACACAATTTAAGACAGTAACTCATGTTATAAATGAACATGATAAAGAGCAGCTAACCAGTATACTCACTTAAACTATACTGTAAATAAAGATAAATTAAATTAAGAACTAAAAAGAGTAAACAATGCAGACGATCTATTGTTGTTTACCATGCCAGGTAGCTTTACAATGAGGAGGTAGGTAGTTATACAACGTGAAAGGGTAGCTGCACTTTCAACTACGAGACGCAACTTGAGGAGAAGCAAATTCTGAGATAAGATGTAAAAGGGTTCAGCTAGTAGCTCCAGTATACATGCAAAACCTGCTCAATGGAAATAAAATTTCCAACAAAAATAAAAATGTCAAACAACAGAAGTTTTAGTTCCCAAAAAATCAACTTCAGGGAAAGGTCATCGGTCCAATAGATGATGCTTTCAAGTCTCAAACCTCCAACCAGATGTAGGCAGAAGACACGGTTCTAAGCAAGTCAGAGTTATGTTAAAATCACATTAAAGCAAGGACATACAGTCATACACCCATGAACTAATCAAAATAGACATAAAGCCAATGAATAATGATTTCAGAAGGGCCTACATCCAAACCCTCACCAGTGATAGTTCAAAAGCCAAAAACAGATACAGCCATGAAAACAGACTCATATTTTTAAAGATAAGTAACCATGGAAAGCTGAGTTTTCCTGGCTCACATTCATAACCAGCTTGTAGAATTAGCACAAAACACAATGCTTTAAAAGATTGTATATCAAAGTTTAAGCTCACCATTTATCCATATAGCCTGTGCGTATTGACTAGAATAACTTAGTTCTTGCCACCATAAAACAAAAATACATCCTGCAAATGTGATGATTACTCCCAAAGGGAGAGTCACCCATGCTACTTTCAAGAGTTTTTCTGCATTTCCTCTCCCTGATGATCCACCACTGCAATTTAAACACAGTACATATTTAAGCTTTAAATGCAGACCCAAAAAAGATATTTCTAATTAAAGTCTCAAAGCAGTTATAAAATGCCAGAAACAAAAGAAAAAATAACCTTAAAGTACTCATCTTGCTGGAAACGCAAAAGGCCAAACTAGATAGACTAAAGCCTCTATTTGCTCAGCTTTAGGCTATTATCTATTTGGAGTTCATATTAGAAGTGCCATCTAAATGGTCAAAAAATGACATTTGGTTTCCTAAATTACCATATCCTCCTGCCCTTTCTAACATATTTGTTGTGAGAACTCAAAACCTTAGCCACATATTTGCTCTCGTCTGTGTGAAAGAACTCTCAAAATATTTTCACATGTTTATCCATGTTGTCACAAAAAAAATTGGAAGACTTTCTCAAGACAGGACTTTTACATTTTTTATGTCCATGCTAAGAAAAGCAGTGAATTTTGTGGAGAAACATGAAAATGTAAAGCAAGTGGATGATTTTACAGACTTTTGAGCTCTTAGCAAATAAATGGAAATCCTTGGTAATATACCTTCCTGGTGCTTTTAATAAGTACAAAATAAAGTAATGATTTTTTAAAAAGAAGTTATAATCTAGAAGTTAGTTTACGTACTATTACAATTGGTAAGTAACAAGCATAATTAGGTATACTGTGAATCACATAAAACAGTCACGACAAAAGTATAGAAAATCATCTTATTAACTATGACCATAACAAATTGAGGCAAAATGTATGCTTACTACATGAGGTGAACTCTTTAATTTCAATAATGAGACAGGGTTGCAATATGCTTCTATTGATTTGATAATTGTATTTATTGAAGCTAAAAGAAGTTGTGAAATGATATGCAAAGAACAAACTAAAAGTAGCATCATGTAAAATATCCAATAGTACCAATAAATGTCTGCCCTCATACATGCTCGCCTGAAGCCCTCTCGACTAAGAAAAAGCACACAAGTAATGAACAAGTGAAATTGTACAGCATACACCTGCATGATGCACCAAAAAGATGTTAAACATTTCCTGTACATAAAACCAAGAAAGTCACGTTGAAAAGTCAAATAAAGTAGCTGAGTTAATTAATAACAAGTTTTTGAACTCAAATCACCACAAAGATCAAAGAAATTATGATGAATCGATATGGTACATGTAAATGTAGATGTTGTAACATCTAGTTCACAACCAGTTAGCCACAAAAGTTTATACCAGAACACGGAAAGAGAAACAACAACAGGTGAGCGAACTCTTGTCACTCTTTAATCTAGCTAATTTAGTTTACAGGTCCCTATTATAGTCAATCCATGGAGATGCAGAGGTTGCTATCTTTCAAAACTCAAATTAATAGCAAAGTAGTAGTGATAATAACTAAATAAACTCAATGTGTAATCTCACTGACAAACTATTACATACTTCAACTAATATTTCAGAATATAGCTGAAATACTAACTCCAATACAATGACCAGTTCATATTTACTATTGTTCAACCTTTGGTAACCTGTTAGGGATCGCAAAATACTATTTAAATGTAATATGAAATACCACGAGAGAGAAAACACTTTCCCTTTTCTAACATTACCTATAGTAATCTTTCCAAATGTTGTATTTCACCCCCAAGAAGAGTACAACAAATGAGAAGAAACAGCTGTGAACCAACTTCTTGATAAATGTGAGCTTGTACATAATTCATATACAGAAAACAAAGTTCAATCACGAACTACTTGGGGTCACTTATATGAATTCTTTATATTCATTCTTTTAATAAGGTTGGTTTCAGTGCCATCTTGAGCACACCTCGACTAAAAAGAGAGTGATTCGGTATCTATAATGGTGGGAGGTAGCACATATTTGGTGGAATAGTCGAGGTGTGCTGACTCTGCCTACCAAAACTTAAGCAGATGGAAATAATCACCAATCAAGGACCAATTTTCATCCACTCCATTGACCGCTAGGCCACACTTAATGCTGCCTCAATATTCCTTCCACTTTTTACGCTCATTTCATTCCAGTGCTCGCTAATTTGTTTTTAAAAATTTCAGAACACCTCTTCATTGGATCACATACTATGTTTCAGGACTAGCTTGAGCACACCTCGACTATTCTCCTGCTACCTCCCGGTACGGGGTAACCAAGCAGATAGAAAGAATCACCTAGCAAGTACTAAGGTTCACCTGCTTCATTGACCGCTAGACCCAGGGGTGGACCCAGCACATTGCATGTGCATCATGGGGACCAGTAGCTCTTGCTCAACTCCTATATAAGTATTAGAATATTCACCAAATATCTATAAAGATTTGATTGTGAACCAAGTATTATCGTATATTAACTTAAAATCGTTATAGGAATCCATAAACTTCAAATCCTGAATTCGCCTCGAGCTAGACGAGGTGTTGAATCCTCTATATTCATTCCACGTCTTTTGATCTCATTTCATTCCAATGCTCACTAACTTGTCTTTTAAATTGGGAAATTTTCAAAAATATACAGCTTTTGAAAATTACTATGCCCACGTAGCTCAATATACAATATTATACAACATTATACCTGGGACGAAAGCATTGCACATAATGTATCAACCATACATAAAGTGTATAATAATGTATAAAATTGTTTATACAAAAATAGGAGCTAAATCGGGTAACAAACTCAAAGTTTGGGCTATGTGGCGTAAATACTATAACAACAACAACAAACTCATTGTAATCCCACAAGGTGGGGTCTGGAGACGGTAGGATGTAAGCAGACCATAGGCGTAGAGAGTAATTTTCCCTATTAAATTTGCTAAACACCTTCTAATTAGATCACATACTATATAGAAAGATGATAATTACTACAATTATTTTTTAAATAAACGGATATAATGTAGGAACAAGGATTAAAAATAAAAATTACCGCATAATCTTGTTCAGTTAGGTGTCGAACGATCCAAGAGTTGAATATGAATGGTATTCCCCTTGATAAAAATTGAGTAGCTACAAATATAACACACATTACTGAACAAAACTATACCAAAATTAAATTAAGAGAAGTAAAAATAAACTGACCTAGCAAGTACTTGAATGTGTGAGATAGATTCGCTGTACGTTGTCCATTTTCACTTGATTTTGACATTGCTTTAAACTATATGAATTGCAATTGGGTTGTTTATGGCTCGCTGTTATTTATATAGCGTGTACTTGAACCCCTTTGGAGGATTCTGTTTAGCTACTGTGGGGTCGTTCGTAATACATAGATAAGCAAAAAAATTAGTGTGTATGGTAAATAAAATTTTGGGATAATCGGCCAGGTGGGAAGGGCCGGGGCCGGCCGCCCATAGAAATCGAATTCGAAACCGGCGTGGTGCTGCTGGATGTCCAAAGCTCGTCAGGGTAGGGTCAGTTTTTTTTCCCTACTTGCCCGACTCTGGCCCTGACTCTTCGGAGGCCCTGCGAGTCTTGGGTCGGCCCTGACCCGCCTTACAAAACAAAAAAATGGGGAATTTTGGAGGGTCGGGGAACGACAGATTTTTATTTTTTTTTAAATTGGATTTTCAATACTGAAATTGACATTCTCGGAAACATTACCACGAAATTTGGACGTTAAAATCTATTGTATATCGTGAGATCTCAGCTAAAGAAAAGGAAAAATTAGAAACCGATTTGGGAGAAATGTCAAATCGATTGGGAAGAGAGACGTTTTTTCCTGAAATTGGTTGCGCCAAACCCCATTGCGGATGTTTGGTCGGTCCCGTCTCGAATAAATACGCGAAATAAAAAAATATAGGTAAAACGGACATTCGAGCGCATAGTTATGACCATTTAAAGTTGCATCAATTTGCAACACATATTTTATGTCAATGCTTCACATTAAAACATAAAGTCTACATCACATATATTCTTAAAACATGTAAAGTATATTTGAAATTATATTAAAAAGATTTAGTGTCGGGTCAGAGGTCGGGTTGGGCCGAGTGCGTAAAATAATCTGACTCTGGCCCGACCCTATATATCATCGGGTCTTCGCTTTTTTGGGTCGGGTGACTCACGGGTCAGATATTAGCTAACCCTGATCCTGGGTTTTCGTGTCGGGTCCCCGACCCGATGGACAGGTCTAGTGTAGACAATAAAATTCGAGTTGGAAAAATCATAATAAAGAGAGGACAATATTGCAATAATTGTAGTATTTGATTTCAAATATGAGTATTACAATCTCTATGAATCTTTTGATTCTTCCTTTCGATAATAAATTCAAGGGTTTTTGAGCTTGAACTTGGTGAATTTGATTTTGACTTGTACTTGTATTTAACTGCTCCCTTTTGTTCGAATGCACTTTATATTGCTTTAATTCCTTATCTGAGTTTGACTGTTTCTCTTGCTTTACTCTTTGCTATTGTTTTACTCCTACTTTGTTTTGATTGTCTTGCTTGTGATTATGTTTTGTCTTGAGCCGAGGGTCTTCCGAAAATAGTCACTCAACCTATCAAGGTAGAGGTAAGATTTGTGTACACTTTATCCTCCTCAGACCCCACAGTGTGGGATTTCACTGGGTATGTTGTTGTTGTTGTTGTTGTACTTGAATTCAAGAGCTTTTGAGCTTGATCTTGAATTTGGTGGTCTTTGATCTTGAACTTGTAATGGGATTCAAGGGGTTGAAGCTTGATCTTGAATCTTCATCTTGATCTCTAGAACTTGTAGAGAAATATTTGAGTGCTTGAATGTTTGTAGCTTATAGAGAAATCTACGGTGTTTGATCCACGAGCTCTCTCTGGCTTCTTGTTAGAATTCTTCATCTTTTTTTTGAATTATGAAGCCCCTATTTATAATTGTAGGATGAAAGAGTTGTGATAAGGGCAGACTCCTTTCAGACAATCAGATTTAAGTTGACATGGCAATATTCGATTGGCCATACATGTCACTTGTACATGTGGCACATTTTCATTGACCTTTGATTAGACTAGGCATGTTGTGTCATTTTGACATGTGGCATGATTCTATTGGCTCCTTCATTTGACTTGGTGTGCCACATCACTTGACATGTGGCACCAATTTGAACATCTATGATAAGATGACATATTAGGCTTAATAAAATGGGCTCGTCATTTATATCAGAATTAAATGGGCTAGCCCAATGTATTTGCACTTCTGAATTAAATCCATATTTATTGGACTTAACTAATTAACTCAGTTATATTAGCCCACAAATTACTTGGACTCTATTCCATATTATTTTACGGATTTGAATCCGATAAATTTTAGATACCTACACTCAAAATAACTTATCACGGGATAACTTGTTTCCCGATCAAATTTCAATTTTGGAAATTAGCACCCTAATCTCCTTGGTTTAGGTGTGTTATAAGTCATTTGCTTGCTTACATATGGGCATCAAATATTATCTTAGTAGTTCAAATATTATAGGTGATAGCTTTCAATTAGTAATTAGATTTGTTAGAAAACTTCTAATAATAATTGTTTATCCGTAAAACGGTATAGTTGAATTTGTATACGTGGTCAAAGACGCATGAATCTCAAGTGACATATTAGATAAGAACTGTAGATGAATTATACTGAAAATGAGTAATAATAAGATAAAGTAAAGTAATGATTAACATGAGCCTTGTGACAACTTCTGAGCAAAGCTACGATAATTTGTATGCAAGCACATAAATCGAGAAAATAAGAGTAATTGTATTGTAACAACTAGAATGTGTCCCCTTACAATAGAATAACATGTCATATTTATACATGAGCTACACGATTACACATCCCATAAAATATTCTCTCATTAATATAGGAGAATGAATGTCGTAATAATTGTACAATCAATATATCAATAAATGTCATTAAAGTTTTATGGAAAATGTATGACCGGTTTTAGTAACGGTTTCCCGTTACAAACTAAACGGTAACTTCCGCTCTTTTGAATCTTCGTTGCTCACCGTGCATGTGTTACTCCCGGTACAGCTTGAATACTACCGGAAATACCCCAAGCTGACTTGGTCTCGACTCATCATCAATTTTCACGTGTCGCATCATAATTCATACAATTGTCTTAAATGAATTTTGCCCTATACATATAGTCCCTGCACTTTCCGGGTGTGACTCTTGTGCAACCAGGAAGTGGATTTGAAATAAAACCAATCGACACTCTGTGTTTTGGCGGGAAACTTCGGAGAATAACATCCACATATTTTGTTATTCCAATCGTCATCTTGATGAAACAACGATAATTTTCCCACTTCCCTTGATTAACGGAAGACTGCAGAGTAATGATGAGGTGTGCCATCCAATCACTTTTGCTCTAACACGCACACGCTACCGCTAATTGGTATTCAACATATATTTCCTTTAAGAGACATCATCATTTCTTTCCTTATAAATACTATACCAAATTGAGGATTTGTCATTCACCTTTCATTTGCGTAAAGGCATCTCTTGATAAACCTCTGATCATCATCTTCCTTTTTTCATAGCAAGTATGACCAACCCTTCAACTAGTAGCAATGCTCCTTCAGGCAAAAATAAAACCTACCCTTAAGGTGGGGCTCCTGCTAGCCAAAACCCTTTGGCTTCTTCCTACTTGCCAAAGACATGGTATTTTACTCATGATCTTCGAGAAAAAATAGTTTTGAAAGTTTTACCCGACGATAGGGATACCCTCGCCAGTGATTACAAACCCAAATTACTGACAGTATTTTACCAGTAGTGAAGGCTGATTGCGGCTGAGAGTCAACCGAAAGTCTTAATTCCTACCAGTGAGGAAAGGATTACATATTATAAGCAAGGTATTCTTATGTTTATATTTACCCATTTTCAATGAAACTCTGGAAAGTTATTGATGATGTCATTCTAGAATTTTTTCACGCAGACAAAGTCTCAGATAAGATGTGGGCCTCGATCTGGAGGCGATCGTGCATCCGACAATTTGCTCGAGAGGCTGATATTACCTTTACTCTGGACCACCTAATTTGCCTTTACTCTCCGCATACTTTCTGTGACGGAGCCATCAATTTGTACCGTCGGGGAAGCAAACCCATTCTTGCTAGTCTCCATGATGACTGAGATCGAGGTTGGATGGAATGATACATTATCGTTCCTACTCCTGACCTCTTCCCCCCGACAACCGCATAATCCCATAGCGATGGAACTTTATACTTGTTTTAACTCCTCTTTTAAGCGAGTCATTTTATTTTTTATCGAATTTTATTCTCTCGTTTACCCACCGTATGGGAGCCTGCGGATATTGATGATGTTGAGACTTGGATTTAGAAGATCCTTGACGTATCCACCCTGGAGCTCCGGATGTGGAAAAATATTGCTTTAAAGAACAAATGGGTACCCCGCCACCAAGGTACATATTATGATTTTAATCTCAGATTCTTTCGCTCATTCTTTGACATACCGACAAAGTTATTCTTTTTTGGTTAGGTCGAGGAAATTGAAGATCCGAAGGCGAACGCCCACATTATTCAACAGGTCAGTGAGCGAAAAAGGCTACGAAATGAATTTTTCGCTAGCCCCACATGGAACAAAAGCACTTGAAGAAAAAATTCTTTGATCACTCTAACTGAACTCCTCACAATGCTTTCGGCAACTCCGGTTTAATGGTTGGTTCTTTCCTCATTGTGGACCTGGATGATGAAGGTCCCAAATAATAACATTTGGAGAGAATGTGAAATGAAACCCTCTGTTTTTTGCAGAGATGGAAGTTGACAGTCATGGAGCTGGTCATACCAACGCCTCTTTTACCCCGGTAAGCACTGTTACACGTCAACCCCTGCATGCACCGACTGTCACCACTCTACTAAAAGTTGTTTAGGATCCCAGATCATCGGGCATGATAACCATTGCCTAAGAATTGAATCATGAAATTACGTCTTCCCCGAATTGAGTTTCTTCTTCGTGTGGGGATGAATTGGTAAACGGATACCCGACCCCAATAGATCAACCTATAGAATTCTGGACCATAAGCTACCAACACCCTACTGAATACCACCTTTGTTCTAAGCCCACTGGAGTGGCTAACTACATGAAATATATAGCTTTAGACAAAGATAAGAGAAAGGCTCGTCGGGTGTCCTCCGAATATGTCATTAATGAAGGATGCATGTTGCAACCAATGTATTACCCCTTTTTTTATCTGCTCGTACTTTGCTATTTCTTCGCATTCTCTTCTGATATCATGATTACTATCTAGGACAACTTTCTGTGCTACGAAGGGCTCCAACGAATGATTGAAGAAAAAGCCTCCTTAAAGACTGAAAGGGACAACGACGTTCACCGCCTGTTAGTTGCAGAGGTGAAACATGACAATGTTGATGAACTGCGCAATATACTTAAGTAATTGGAGGACTAGGTTGGGGATTGGCAGAAACAGTGGAATGAAGCTTCGGATATTATGTCTAATATGCTGATGCGTCTCTCCGGTCTTGAGGTTGATGTGGGTTCCTTCTCCGAACGTCTCCAAATTAAAGTAACATAAATAAATGCCTTGAATAAAGAGATCAAGTCCTTATGGTCCCGTCTTTCTGCTTCGGTTTCTCAGAATGAGAGACAATGAGAAAAGATTGTTGAGTTGACCCGAGCCAATGAACTCATTTATACTACCATCATCGAGCTCACTCAGGATGCAGAAGAAGAGGTACAGTCTACTATTGACAGTTATACTCTGTCTATGATTAAGAACGACTATATAATGCGTTGAAAAGATTTAGAAGCAGTGATGACCATGCATGTCGATATTGAGGAGGAAATCATTAATGTCTGGCAACTATTATTAGCCTCTGCTAATAGTTCTGATGGCTCCCTACCCATTAAAGAAAGTAATGTTTTGTCTGGGGAGGGGGGCAGATGAAGTCCTCCCAGAGATCGAGGCTCCTCATTCCCAAGAGCATGTGCATTCTGCCTTAGATATCACGCCCAGAGCATCAGCCTCAGAACTATATCTTTTAGCCCTCATTTCTCAATACTTGTTGGAAACACCAGGAACACTCCCAGCGGATCATGGAGCATACATGTCATAACCTTTTATGTGAGTTTTTATTTCATCTTTTTTTTGTTACCGGGTCACTTTTAGGCCTGGTGAGTATCTTTTATATCCGAGCTGGTTTCAGTTCAAAAAATATATAAATGAATGAACCTTTCCCTTTTCTTTGCAATTCTGCGTCAGTTTTCATTCTTTATTTATTATATAAGAAATTATTAATCATAAGCAAGCATTAATTACAAGCTTTATCATGTTTCTTTATGAACCAAAACCTAGCTCATTTTACCGGAACATGTTAAGCTTCGAAGTTTACAAACTTTTGATAACCTTAATTCAATTCCAAAGATGTATTTTTATTTTCATCTTTAATTTGGGGTTCACATGGCTTTTAAAGTTAGTTCCGGACTTAACTTGGTTCCGAACAACTTAAACCTCTAGTACTTCTTGTATCTGAAGCCTTAACTTTTTTTGTTAAGGTTTTAATAAGAGAGTGTTCTTATTTTAATTGTGTTGTAGATGAGGACGTCTCCTGTTCATTATCGCATAGAATTTTCTATATGTTTAAGATAATAAAATATATACTTATGCTCGTGTTAAATGTCGCGCCCGATTTCGACCGCGACTTTCTAAAAGCGAACCCTGCTCAAGTAAAATGTTAGAAAATAAATAATAAAATGCTAAAAGAAAGTTAAAGGTGTTTAAAGTGTTAAAGAGGTGTTTGAAATATTAAAATGCTAAAAAAAGCTTAAATGTAAAAGGGTGCTTTAGAATGCTAGAAATGCTAAAGGGTTCGCGGAGTCGCCACCTAATTAGTTTGGGTGAATTAGGACACCTAAATACTAACTGATTAAAGTCAGCATTAACTCCATTTAATGGTCCAGAAATTAAATAAGATTCTCGAGTAAGTGGTTCTTTATTATCCTAAAGGGAAGGGATTAGGCACCCTAAAGGATCCGCTTAACTCATGTTGTCCGTTCAAACATAGGGTTAATTATTTATGTCAAGAAAGCAATGCATTTTTGAAAAGTATTTAAGTAAAAATATAGGAAGTCTTCTTGTTAACATAAAATGTGAGATTAAAATATATAAAGCTAGTTTTAATTAAAACCTATATTATTATATGCGCAAAGATGATTTATACTTTTATTAGCATATCATAGTATGTCAAAAGAAATAGGGCTTTTATGTAAGTGTTAATGAGAGTCTATAACAAAATGGGTTGGAAATCTAGTAATAAAATGCTAGCGGCGAATAGTTAAGAGGATAAATAAAATTTAATGGCTTAGTATGACTTAAGCAATATGTAGTGAGTTTAAAGTAATTAACCTAAAGAGAATGACTTTCTAATCTAAAGGTTCAGGGTTTAGATATTCTAATTATTCTATTAATTAATATAGCGTTAGACAAATAATTTACAATGAATAAATGAATGGGGGCGGGGTAGGAAAATAAATAAAAGAAGATGACTCGAAGGATGACGATGTCTTTTCGCCGGTAGTTTTGGAATTCCGATGCGGATAGAGAAATGCACATAGATGCGGGTGTTAATTTGCCACGATGAGTCTCGCCGTGAGACTCTTTGTTCTTTCGGCGTTCATGTAAATAAAGAAAAGATAAGGATTAGTACATGTCCAAATTTATTCAAATAACAGGCAAGCATTTAATGCGATGTTTAATCCTACGCAGATATGAGGACCAACAGAGGCAAAATAAATGATAATGGACAAGTATACAGACAACACAAATCATCTTCCAATACATATAGTTCGTAACTTAGGTCTATGTTATAAAATGCATAAGACATCAGGTGACAATATAAAATGGGAATAGCAAATGGCGGTGATAAAAGAAATAAGGACTATTGTATGTAGCGAGGCGTGAGGGCAGAAGCAAAAACAGTCAAGTATACACCCAAAATACATATAGTATACCTGCAGATCTGCTGCAGTAAATGCTCAAATATGCTGTGCATACACTAGTCAGGTGTAGGCAGTAGGCAGGAGGTTGGCCCAATATATATAAAATGGGCCATTTTATGCACAGTTTTATTACTGCAGACTTTTTTCAGAGAAGGGATTCTCTTCCATTACAAAATTAGGAGCAAGCGCCAAGATATTATCATTTAGTAATCAAGTCTTTTAGACATTAAGCTATACATGACTACTGGTTCATAGAAGCCAGATAAGCACAATTGATTTGAAATTACGAAATTATCAGGTCAGCAAGTAATCAGAATATAGATTCAAAGGGGCAGATTTGCATTCAGGGGAAACGACAAGAAACAGAGTAGGAAGTCAAATAGACAAACTTCAAACACATATGACATGATTCCTAAAAGGAGAAGGGTGCTTGATAATATACATGGCATTGAGATTCATGTCTGCAAACTAATATAGAATGCTAACATCAAGTCTTAACAAGACTCATTTATTCAGAACACAAATACCCAACTTAGACATCCAATATGCACACCTCGCTGTATTTTTAAACAACTGGTATGTTTCATATACCAAACAGAGGAGAGAAAAATGCACCACATCACTCAAACGCCAAGCCAAACATACCGAAGTTAACATGCTCATCTTTAGGCTTGGTTCAGGCAGGATATGCTATCATAAGAGGACAAAAAATATGATTTCACAATGAACACACACAATTTTAACTTACTTACTTCACTTTTCAGCAGACCAGCAGACACACAATAACCAAAACAGAGGGCAGATTTCAACCATGTAACATTCTGGTGAGATGCATTTTTGGACATTAGTCCAACAGACAAGGTCTTTAACAATCACTCATATATTAATCTTCCCTAAGCTATTCATACATTAGTCCCTCCTAATCGATACGTCGTTCGCCCTAATTCTTACATTTAGAATCACGAAAGAATGGGCGTGTCTAGATTAATCACGTGATCGAGGAATAACTTAAAATAAAACAACCTTAAGGCACTAGTTAAATTCACACTTTTAGTGCTAATCAATTAAAATGCGCATACCATACCAAACAACCAATTAGATGACATTCGACTAGTCGCTAACACAAACCACTTCGACAAAGATGTAAACCACTTATTATACCAACTATAAACTTACGCCGACGACTTTAATAATCGATTTTGCTTAGATAGAATAAGACATGCCAAACATTATACAACAATGTTAACAAGCATAGTCCAAGCACAAAGCACATAAGTTCACGCAACGAATTGAGGCTTCAAAAGAAATTGAGTTTACCTTCTCCGACAAATGACCCGGGCAGCGTATCAAGTCGCTTCTGCCACTCGAGAGTTGTTTTGCGCGAATAAAGCGGTAAAACCGCTTTGATTTTTGGCTAGAATTGAGAGAAGCGGTTCGAACTTCCTATTTTACTATGCTCTATCGATCGTTGGCCGGCCTCGAATCGATTGACTCTCCTCTCGCTCTCTCTCGCCTATCTCGTCGCCGACCGATGCCCTTGACCGCTCTACTCTCCCTTAATAATGCCTATCGTGTGCTTATATAGCCATGGTTTGGGTTCCCTATTAGGTAAACCTTAGCCGACATGGACGAGATTTGTCCGCTAATTCTTATGGTAAGACTTGATTTCGAAGCGATTTATGGAGGATTTGGCAATAGGAAGGAAAGTAGATAATGGGTTTATGGTAAGAAATCGTTGGCTGTGTGTGCGTGGGTAAAGGAAAGTAAGGAGCGGATTTTCACCAAAATCCGCGAGAATATCGGGTTCGACGAAGGCGGCGATTGAAGAGGTTCTAGGTTTTTGTTTAGGTTTTGTGGGTTGTCGACAGGGATGAGGGAAATAGGGGCTGGGTCGATATAAGGGTTGTTAAGGGTAGAGGAACCGGGCCTCATGTGTCAGGCGACGTATTGGCAGTAATTTGTTGCCGCGGGTAGAATAGGTATTGGGTATTAAGAATGGGCTGATGGTATTAATTTAGGTGGGTTATTAGTGTTATTTAGTTTAGGTAAAATTAATTAAGTTAATTATTAGTTTTAGGCTTTTAATTAGTGATAAATTAATTAATTGTGCTTAAATTATTTTAGGTGCTTTGTTAGTCTAATTTTGAGTTTAAAATTATTACAATAATAACTGCGGATGTGCTAATTAATTAGTGCTTAATTTTTTAGAATGCGGTACCATGACTTAAAATCTTATTTATTGCATTATTTATTATTCTTTAAGCTAAAATTAAATTATCCTAATATGACTTCAGGTGCTACAATGATTATGAAATTGCTTTGCATATTAATAAATGCGACTATGCTACTTGACACGACGTCATTGCTAAATTATTTTATGTATTTATTAATAATTATTATTTATGAACTATGACATGGCCTAAAATTAGTAAATGCGGGCGCGAGGTTCTAAGTGTTTAATACTCTACGTAAAATGCGGTGTTATTATTAAATTGCTTATTTATGCCTGTATTAATGTATTATTGTTGTATTTTATTATTATAAAATTGTTTTAAAATTAGTGTAATTTTATAGTTAATGACTGGACGGGAGGGTCAAAATTGGGTGTCAACATTAACAACGATTTATTAATCATAAAAAAAAACTTTCATTGATTCCTTTGACTTACAAATTGAAGACAATTGCAAGAATAATATGGTTGTCATCTAGTGTGGTCACTCTGGTTACATATACTTTGTACTTTTATACAATCCCCAGCATCTGGGAAGTCCCCAGTATTGGGTGTTTGCTTGAAGCACTAAAATTTCATAAAATTTTCTTCACTCCATTCTGGGTGTATATGACCCTCAAGTATCTAGGAGTTCATGCTATTAACACTCGGATACTAGATAACTCTCTTCGGTAGTAAGACTATTAACATACTTATATCGTCATGCTGCCTCATTAAAAACCTTGTCGGAAAAACTCAATTGGGATAAAAACTGGTCAAAGAGAAAAAGAGTGCAGTACATGTTCCGTCTTACTACATATAATACTTCTTCAAATGACTTACATTCCATATACTAGGAAGTATATTCCCTTGTTGGTCTGCTAACCTATAAGCTCTTTTACCGGCAATACTTATGACATTATGTGGTCCTTCTTAATTTGCTTCAAACTTTCCATCATTACGCTTCCGGGTACTCTAAGTGACTCTCCGGAACACCAAGTCCGCGAGTTTGAAATGTCGGAGATTTGTGCGCCGATTGTAGTAACATTCCATACTTTGTTTATGAGATATCATCCAGACATACTCTAAATCTTGACGAGCAAATCCATGTGCACGAACATTAATTCTGCATTTGATTCTTCCTCAGTCTGGAGATATCTCAGGCTGGGAGTTCTTATTTTTATCGAGATCAAGGCCTCTGTAGTGTAGACCAGGGAAAAAAGAGTTTCTCCGGTACTTAATTTTATCGTGGTTTGATATGCCCATAATAACTCCAGTATTATAGACAACCAATTTTCTTTTGCAACTTTCAGTTTCTTTTTCAGGTTTTTTATTATAGTCTTATTTGTTGACTCTGCTTGTCCATTTTCACTGAGGTGATAGGGAGTTGAGGTGATTCACTTGATATTTAAGCCATCTAGGAACTTCGTGACCTTGGCCCCGATAAAATTCCGACTATTGTCACAAGATATCTCCTTTGGGATGCCAAAACGATAAATAATGTGTTGCTAAATGCAACTTCAACCCATTTAGAGAAATAGTCAGTCATAAAAATATTTTGACATACCTGTCCTGGTGCTGCTAGCAAAGGTCCGACAATGTCTATCGCCCACTTTATGAACAACCACGGGGACACTACTGGATCCAGTTCTTCTCCCGGTCTGTGTAACAGTTTTGCATGGTGCTGACACTTATCACACTTCTTTCACAAATATTTTTGTATCCTCTTCAATCTGGGGACAATAATAATCGGCCCTCATGAGCTTCCTCATTAGAGATTCTGCTCCCGAATGGTTTCCATAAATTCCTTCATGGACTTCCCTCATCACATAATCAGCTTCGTCGAGGTCTACGCACCGGGCTAGGGGATCGTAAAAACACATACATTAAAGTTTTATGTCTACGACACAGTACCGAGCAACTTTGGTCCTCAGATCTCTAGATGCTTTCGAATCCTTCAGGAGCTTTTTGTTCATGAGATAATCCAAAAATTCATTTCTCTAGTCCCAATTTAGACTGATTGAATTTATTTCATCGTATCCGATGAGATCCAGTGCCGAATGCAACAACTATAATAACCAACTCTGTTTTAGAACCTTCTACCTCCATGTTGAAGCATAAATTTATGAGTGTATCTGCCTCTATGTTTTCTTCCCGGGTATATGCACCACCGTCCATTCTTGTAAACGAGACAAAAATTTCAAGACCTTTTCAAGGTATCTTGACATGCGTTCTTCTTTGGCTTCGAACACTCCATGGATTTGGTTCACTACCAGCAGTGAGTCACACTTGACCTCAATGATTTGTGAGCCTAATCCTTAGGCCAACTCTAAACCTGCAACCAAAACCTCATACTCTGCTTCATTGTTAGTCAACAAAGGGTTATGTATTGCTTGCCTTAAAATTTCACCAGTAGGAGTTCACAATACTACCTCGAGACCAACCCCATTGACTTTAAAGACACCATTAGTGTGAAGTGTCCAAATCCCAGGGGTAGTCCCCGAGACCAAGCTTTTTTCACCTGTGGGGTTACTCCTAAACTGAAATAGGCCACAAAGTCTGCGAGGATTTGCAACTTTATTACAGTCCAAGGTCTATATTCAATGTCAAATTCACTTAATTCTACTGCCTATTTAGCCAAGCACCTGAAAAGTTCAAGTTTATGCAACACATTTTTAAGAGAAAACGTAGTTACTACGACAATTGAGTGGCATTGAAAATATGGTCAAAGCTTTCGCGATGGCATTACTAAGGGAAAAGCCAATCTTTTGAGTAATGGGTACCGAGTCTCAGCCTATGACATTACTCTACTTACATAATAGACAAGAAATTATGTACCTTTTTTCCTCCCATACCAGCACTGCACTTACCGCTACCTCCGAGACTGCCATGTATATGAGTAGTCGTTCTCCGTCCTTTTGCTTTGACATGAGCGGATGACTAGATAAATAATTTTTCAGGTCTCTCAAGGTCTGCTGGCACTCGGTTTTCCAAACAAAATCATTCTTATTCTTTAAAAATGAGAAGAACCGGTGATATTTTTCGGAGGACCAGGATATAAACTTGCTTAAGGCCGCCACGTGCCAGACCAATCACTGCACTTCTTTCACATATTCTAGTATATCTGATATATCTTTGATAACCATTATTTTGTCAGGGTTTATGTTGATCTCCCTCTAGGAAACCAAGAAATCCAAAAAGTTACCGGAGTCAACCCCAAAAGCACACTTCTCGGGGTTTAACTTCATATTATATTTCCTCAGCACCTCAAAGATTTCCTGCAAATGACTTAAATGGTCTTCTGCACGAAGACTCTTAACAAGCATATCATCTATATGTACTTCTATTATTTTTCTAATTTGTTTTTTCAAACATGTTATTTACTAACATTTGATAAGTAGCCTCTGCATTTTTAGTCCAAAAGGCATAACATTATAATAATAAGTGCTGAAAGTAGTTAAGAAAGATGTTTTTTCTTGATCTTACATGTGCATCCTTATTTGGTTATACCTGGAATACGCATAAAGAAAACTCATGATCTCATGCCCAGCCATAACATCGATCATTTGATCTATGTTCGGTATAGGGAACGAGTCTTTAGGACATACTTTATTTAAATCCTTATAATCAATGCACATTCAAAATTTATTTCCCTTTTTAGGAACTAAGACTACGTTGGCTAACCAATCCGAATATTTTACTTCCCTGGTTGCCCTATATTAAGTAATCTAGCTACCTCTTATTTAACAAACCTGTTGCGGAGTTCGACGATCAGTCATTTTTTCTACCGCACCGGAGAGAAACTGAGATCAAGGCCCAACTTATGAGTTGTGACTTCTAGAGGAATGCATGTCATATCTTTACGAGACCATGCAAAGCAATCAACGTTAGATATAAGATATTTAAGAATTAAATACCTGAGCCCCGGGTAAATCCGGTGCCCAGGTATACCTTTCTTCGGGGCTTTCCGAATGTAGTGCAATCTGCTCCAATTTCTCTATAGTGGACTTGGTGGCATATGATTCATCCGGTACCTAAAAGTATCTGGGTACTTGGTACCGATCCGAAAAATTTCTCCTCTAAATAGGTTGACTCTATTTCTACCGGCGAAACCTGGTGAATATCTCCTGATACCGACTTTGCTTCTTGTAATTGCTATTTGGGGTTCACCACCACCTCTAGTTCCTCTATGACGTACATTTCCCTGGTCATGGGTTGTTCATTTCAGATTTGTTGAGTTTCTTTTGATGTAGGGAGTTTCACCAACAAATGCAGTGTTTATGGGACTGCCTTCGTATCATGTATTCACAACATTCCAAATATTGCATTATACCTCATGTCCCCATCGATGATACTAACTTTTGTCAACTTAATGACTTTTATTGCGTCCACCGGTAAATCTACTTCCCCTTTTGTGGTTTCGCTTGACATGTTGAAACCTGAGAGGTATATAGTAGTCGTAACTATCTTGTCTGCCATATTAATTTCTTTTAACACCTTCATCCAGATTATATTAGCTAATCTTACAGGGTCAATTAGAACTATTTTCACCTAAAAGCAATCGAAGGGTACCATAACCACCAGTGCATCATTGTGAGGGAATATTACTCCTACAACGTCTTCTTCGGTGAACATAATAATATGTTCATCAGGTATCTCGCGAAACCTCTTCTCCCAGGTCACATAGATCTTCGTCTCCTTAGCCACGATGGGAGATGTAGTGGTAATCATTGATCCACCATAGATTATGTTTATAATATGAGGTGGGGCAATCGAATTCAAGTTATTTTATATGGGTGGTCCTCAATTATAGTTGTTTCGAGCTCTCTCGCTCAAATATTCCCAGAGGTGGCCCTTGCTTAGAATTCATGTCACCTCCTCTTGCAGATGTCTACAATCCATAGTTTTATGTCCGTGAGTGCCATGAAAATCGCACCAGACGGACTGATCTCTCTTGTTAGGATCGTATTACAATGGTTTTGGTGGATGGGATGCCGGATGAGTTTTCAGCAGTGCCACCATTTGCTCTTCATCAATATTAAAGTTATACTCGGATAGTTTTGGGTATCCGGTACCCTTTGATGAGATGTATTTGACAATATTCACCAAGTCTTGATTGTTTTGATCAGAAACTCATTGGTTGTTTATTTTTTCAAATGAACGAAAACTTTGTCCACCTTTCATGCTTTCCGGGGGTAGGATAAGGTTTGTAACAGTTCTTCGAGGAATTCTGATTGTTTCCTTTAGCAAATTTTGCAAAGATACTCTCGGCTTTAGATTCATGTATATCATCTTCAATCCAAATCTTGGGCTCATACCGGTTGTGCACGTCCTCCCAAGTTGTAGCTTGGAATTCTAAGAATTTTTTCTTGAGCTTCTATGAAGCATCTGAACTCGAAGAATCCAAACATTTGTAAAAGTATCTGCAACCCATTCATCTAGGACTGTGGGTAATAACATTCATTCCTTATGGAATCATGTAACGAAATCCCTAAGAAATTCAGTTTCTCTTTGTGTGATGAGGAAGATATCCATCTGCGTGCCTTCACCTTATGAGTTTCTGCATGAGCCTTTATAAATATGCCGGTGAGCTAGGCGAACGAATCGATTGAATACTCAGGGAGTTGTGAATATAAATCAAAGCATCCTTAACAAGTGTTTCAACAAACTTTTTTATCATAACCAATTCTACTTTTGTTTCTCTTAGATCATTTTCTTTTACGGCCGTGTAGGCCATTATATGCTCATGTGGATCAGTAGTTCCGTCATATTTGACTACAAATGACATTTGAACCTTTTGGGGATCAATTCGGGTGTAGTCTCTGATTTATATGGCAACTGAATATATTTCTTTACATCCGGTCCATCAACCACAGAAGGAGCCCCTGATATTTGACTGAACTAGCGTCGGAACTCCTGGGCGGTATTTTTCTTTCCGCATTGGAATCAACTTTACTTGACATGTCCTTCATGAACTTCAAGACCTTCTCTTGAAATGAGTTTTCAGGGGCGGCTTCGCTCTCTGAACCATCATTTCATGATCTGTCTTGATTATTGTCGATTTTTCCATGTGCAGTGGGTTGAGGCATTGGTTCCTCAGTTGGAGTACTGCCGACAATTTTGGACATGAACTCCTTTTGAAATCGCTTCAGACACTCTAACTGCTTACTCATCGCGCATTCTGCGCCCGAATATTCTGTATGGATTCTTCGAGTGTTTCGTCAGTGGAAACATTCCCGTGCCGAGTCTGTCCGTCTCTAGATGTGACTTCATCTGCAAACATTGGTCTTGTGGTCCCATAGTCCCGATTGGCAAACCATTCGGTCCCAGTGTGGTATTGTTCGTGTTGTCACCTACATTACGACTGCTTTCTCCTATTCCTGTCATCTGTCTGATTTGAACAAAGAATAAGACTTAAATAAAAAATTAGCTTAGTAGAGGGGTCACTTGTGATACTACAATTATCCAGGCCCCATGGTGGGCGCCAAACTATTTAGACGTAAAATGATACATTTAAATTTATATACGTGGTCAAGGACACGTGAATTTTAAGTGACATGTTAGTTAAGAACTCTAGATGAATTATATAGAAAATGAGTAATAATAAGATAAGGTAAAGTAATGATTAGTTTGAGCCTTGTGACATCTTATGTGCAAAGGTACGATAATTTATATGCAAGCACACAAATGGAGAGAATACGAGTAATTGTATTGTAATAACTAGAATGTGTCCACTTACAATGGAATAACATGTCCTATTTATACATGAACTACATAGGTACACAACCCACAAAATATGCTCTCATTAATACAGGAGAATGAATGTCGTAATTATTGGACAATCAATATTTCAATAAATGTCATCAAAGTTTTATGGAAAATGTATAATCGGTTTTAGTAACAGTCGCCCGTTACAAACTAAACGGTAACTTCCGCTCTTCTGAATCTCCGTTGCTCACCATGCATGTGTTACTCCCGGTAATGTCCCAAGCTGACTTGGACTCGATTCAGCATCAAGTGCCACGTGTCGCATCATAATTCGTATAGTTGTTTTAAACGAATTTTACCCTATACATTATTATTATTATTATTATTATTATTACTTGTATAAGTACCCGTGTAATGTGCGAATAAAAGTAAAGATAGTGTATAATATAAGTTATGCACTTGTTACAGTAAATCATTCGCTTATATTTGGACATCAAATATTATTTCGGTAGTTCAAAATATTATATGTGATAATTTCTAGAGAATTATTATATTTCTAACTTTCTTTTAATTATTTTATTTATATGATGATATGATATGAGCTTAAATGAAGAAATAAGAATTCATATAGCTCGACACCTACTTGAAGACGACCGTGAAAATGAAACTAATCGAAATAAAATTGTGATAAGGAAAACAACTGATCTAGCAAGTACTTGAATGTGTTAGATAGATTCACTGTACGTTCTCCATTTTCACTTGATTTTGACATTTGCTTTAAACTATTTTTCTCTTTAACCAAGTGAACAACATGAATTGTAATTGGGTTGTTTTACGGGTTGGTGTTGTTTATATACTGTGTAGTTGAACTTGAACCGGGTTTATTTGACCCGGTGTGAGTCGACCGCAATACCTGGGAGTTTTTTTTGGAGGAGTTCTGTTT
Source organism: Przewalskia tangutica (assembly GCA_029844215.1). Classification (NCBI taxonomy): domain Eukaryota; kingdom Viridiplantae; phylum Streptophyta; class Magnoliopsida; order Solanales; family Solanaceae; genus Przewalskia; species Przewalskia tangutica. The sequence goes on from CM056719.1 coordinate 151,507,207, forward strand.
AGGCTCCTTTAGTTTGGAAATTAGCACTCTAGTCCCCTAGGTTTAGGTGTGTTGTAAATCATTCGCTTGCATTTGGGTATCAAATATTATTTCAGTATTTCAAATATTATAGGGGATCGCTTCTATTTGAGAATAAGTTTTAGATTTGTTAGAAAACTTCTATTATTATTATTATTATTTCATTTGTATGATGATGATACGATTATGACATGAGATTAAAATTAAATGAGAAAATGAGAATTCATGTAGCTGAGACTTTGGGACTAAGGCGTGACTATAATTGTATTTCAGATGGTGATTAATAAGATATGTAAAAACAAACTTCATTATTTGAAATATCGGTGAAATATAAATAAGATTTTGAGTAGTATTTAAAATATTAAAATTAACACTTAGGGGGTGGCAATGGGGCAGAGCAAAAGCAGGGTGGGGCAGATTAGGGGCTTAACGGGGCAGGGTAGGGGAGTACTTAAATGGAGTAGGGCTGGGCGGGTCAAAATATATTTTTAGAAAATTGTAATAGGGTAGGACGGGTAGTAGGGAAAAACAAGATAATACTGTTATGTTTTCTTAATTTTCCGTCCTTCTACCTGAAACTACTTGCTTACACAACAGAATTCTTTCGCAGGAAGCAAATGCTAAAAAGATATGACCTTAAAGGACTTCCAACCACTCGATTGGAGAATTTTGGAGTATGATTCCCATAAATATTGGGGCCCACATGGAAAACTAGAGACGTGAGTTCTACTTGATGATAAGCTAAAAATAGCTATTATATGTATTACCGGATGAAGCTTAGTAAATTAGGAAAGTAAATTGTAGTGAATATCATGTTGAAAAGTAAAAATAAAGAAAAAAATAAAAAATAACATAAATGGGGCAGGACAGGATTTAGCGGGGCAGGATAGAGTGTGTCAAAATCTTAGTAGGTCAAAGCTTGTCCTGCCCTAATACGCCATATTTCCATCCCTATTAACACTACAAGTTTCAATTATAAGTTTTCAATTTTCAGAAACTTTCCATCCATATTTTAATTGTGATCAGTATTCTACTGACATTTCTCTATTTCTTTATATTATTTGTGTTTAATTAAAGTTCTATCTTTGTTATATGGGGTTTTTAAGTTGTTTATAACCAAAAATTACTTCAACACCGACTTCAAACATTATATCGACGGTGCTATATCGTGGTCATATGCTATTTTCTAGCAATCGTCGATTGTTGATTTAGTGAGCCTGTAGGTGTTGGAGGTGGGAAGATGGGTACTATAAAGGTGAAGAATGTCTGAAGTTGAGAGATAGGTCATACATCAAGACAAATATAAATTATAGCGTAATTTCTTTGATTAAGTTAAAACTTTTCGAAAGAAACGTATAATAGCTAACAATAAGGCTAATTTCTAATTAAGATGAGTTTGATTTTAGAAACATAAGTTAATTTTAACTTTTCATTAATATATAGTATTATATGATTGAAGAGGCACTTATTAAGATTAATATATTATAGTTTGAGAGGCATGCTTTAATATAGTAAAATCAGCATATAAGATTCTTGCCAATTACGTTTAATTCCTAATCTAGATCAGTTTTGTAAAACTATATGTGCAAGTACGTTTTCATTCAATATATTTTGTAAATCAAGAAATATTCCAATTTGGAAAGATGGAGCCTGGCTAAGTGCCCAAGGGGTCATTCACACAAATGCCCTATTTTGGGGTGATCTTTAATTTTTGTCCTTAGCCTAAAAAAATGAATAAAAATATTCTTGAAATTTTGAGTTCGAACCCCGATAAAGTAAGAAAATAATAATTATAAGGGAAATTTTCAGAGAAAACTATGCATATTCGGGCTAGTTATGCCTTTATAAATACATAAATTATGCCTTAAGGGATTGCCTCGCGAAAAATGTTTTTTCCCTTTTTTATTGAGATGGGTTCGAATCCAGAACTACAGAAGTTATGCCTTAAGAGTTGAGCCATAACTTTTGCCTTTAGGCATAAATTAGAACTACAACTTTTGCGAAATCTATGCCTTGCAATTGTTTTTTTTTTTTTTACTGAGCTGACGTTCGAACATGGAATAAGAATATTTTAACCCATAAATTTCCATTAAATGAGAAGTAAGGACAAAAATTAAAGATCATTCCATATGAAGGGAAATCCGCGTATAAACAATGGTGCTGGTGCCCTAGCTTCCAGCAGTGGCAAACCTTTTGCTTGCTTCAACAACTAAAATTACTTCAATTTCTAATATAAAATTCACGTGCACTTTTTCCTATTTTGGTGCTGGTATTTAATTATTGCCTCTTATAATATTTTTTTTTTGCGGGGCATAAGTTTATATTTTCGCATCATAATATCTCACAAATTATGCTCCGCACTTTTTAAAAAAATTATGCCTCGCTAGGCATAAGTTCGATTTAAAGGTTGATAAAACACGAAGAGAATTTTCTCAAGAATTAATCGTTCTTTTGTGTATAATTATTTGATACAATAGGGAGAATATATAGACAATTGAATTACATAGAATTGCACTAGAATTAGGAGTCCTAGCTACAGTTGAGTCGGTTGTTTGTGTCCGTAGGGCTCGTGATAGGACACTGTCTAATAAAGGGTAGCAATTAAAGACCATCCCATTTGAAGGATAAAATTTAAAGACTAGCTCATTTGAAGGGAAAACCGTGCAATTTCTTCTTTTCCAATTGTAGGGCTGCAAGTCCCTTGGATTTGCATACTCCAAAAAATTACTCGAATTTGCATAAGTGTTGTTGTTGTTGGATAGGATGTTGTGACAACATCCGTGAAAGCACAGGACATCATCTTCAGGATATTGCCTGCGATGTTACGATAACATTTCTGCCAACATCTACGAATCGCTTTGCCTTATTCTTCCTACTGCAAGAAAGTTATCACGAGTAAAATGACCTAGCAAGCTTACCAGATTGCTGTGTTTAAAACGTGGTGAAAGACCAAGTCAAAACGTGGAGAGAAAGCAGCGAAAATCAAGTTCAGATCGTTGAGAATTTTTAGGAGGAAGACTCAATCCAAGCTGCTTCCAACTTTTACTCAACCTCCGCAACCATCAGTGAGGATTTCAAGGGAAGCTCAACACTATAAATAGAGGAGAGCTTCACAAGTATCGATATCCAGATTTAGAGAAGAAGAACTTTCAAGAGAGCTCTCGGATTTTACCTTAGAAAATTGGATCAACGTTTTAGCCTAAAATTGTTTTAACAACATCTTGTCCCACATTGCAATCGCTATCTCTATTCTAGATTAAGCTTATTGTTCAAGTGATTGTAATGAAGATGTTGTCTTTTATCTTTTAGATTTTGTAACTTTAGGCGAAGTCATCTGCGACTTCATTTTTGTATGTAATTTCTTTTTCGTTTGTAACGCTCAATTTGTAAAAAGAAATTCTTTGTAATTGTATATAATTTATACAATCCGTTTGATCATCGACCATCAAGGATATATTTAATACCCTTAAAAATATAAACCTTGTGTTCTTTCACTTTTCCGCTGCATTTACTATAACAAGATTTATTCTGTTTTATTACAATGTTGCCTCAGATGTTGACCCAACATTGAAGACAACATCCAGTGACTGTTTTTGTTGTTCGTAATTTTATGATTTTTATCTTACGTTTTACGAATTCGTAGCCCACGGAACTCAACAAGTGGCAACCGTTTTTTCCTTTTGGGTTTAAAAATTGGCTGATGAAGAAGTCATCTGCAATAGTAATTTGAGATTGGATGTGCAATAACCATGCCAAAAGCTATACCGAATAGGGTGTCTAGTATAATATAAAATATTTTCCATGTTTAGTAGTGGAAATTCTATTAAAGGTTAATAATATTTATAGCAAATCAAAGATTGTTATTACTAAAAGTTAATCATAATGTCAAGTGTTAGTTGAAATACATAATATAAAATTTAAGATGTAGATAATTTATAAGGAAAACGACTTTTGTGGTACCAAATACACCCTTAGTCTCTAAATTTCTCCACCTTTTACCCCGAATACAATATGATAAAGTTTCAATGATATATAAAATACGAAAAAGAGTAAAAAATGTCTTTAACGTTATCTTTCGTTCAAATATACACTTGAATATGTGTGCGTGTGCGCTTCTTGGAAAGATAAAGTGTACATATTTAATATTGTCATGACCCCTTTTAGGAATCGTGGTGACACATACACTTTCAAATCGGTAGGCGAACCACTTTCCATATAAACAGTATTAATAAGTAAAGGAATGCGAAATAACAAATTACTTATAAACATTGTCTATCATAATATAAGAATGCGGAACATTAGCCTGAAAGACACAACAAAATCCCCCAAAGATCAGGTCAACAATACAAGAGCTCTAAATAGCGGATACAAGTCTGAAATGAAGGCAACATAAGTTGAATATTGAGCATCATAATAAAAGTGTCTGAATATGTCTCTCGAATCAAGTAAAGACAAAAATAGAGATATGAGCATCCCGGGGCATGCCGAAAGTAGCATCCTCACCCTGAACGCTGACAATCAACCTGCTCGGACTCAACCACGCTGTCCAAAACTAGTAGAAGGAGTTGTATCTGCATCGAAAAAGAATGCAGCAAGTGTAGTAAGAGTACACAACATACCTCTGTAAGAATCATAGGCTTACAACGACGGAAAATACGTAAAAAGAGATAAATACTAAGTTGACATCAAGTAAATCATATACTAGACAGTTCAATAACCCAAATAAGTCACGTAGTTCATGTAATAGTTCACCGAAATCAGCAAACCATTTTATTTACATAAGACTTCTTATTCATAAGAGTTATCCAATTCCAGAAAGTTCAATAACAGTGTTCAAGTACTTAATGATCAATTCTACCTCATTACTCAGAAATCAACTAAGTCATCAAATACCAAACCAGTATTTAGTTCACCAACAGATAATCAATGCAACGAAGTATGTATGATATGGATGCAATGCATATGCACCTTTTCATCTCCGGTATACATGCGTTCAAATTCTATGAACTACACATCATGGGGGACCGACGAAGTCCATACACGCCTCCGAAATTTCTCAATGGAAACTAGTTTTTGGCTGAATAACATGTTGCAGGCGTGCAACCCGTTACCCTGCGTATCATCATCATCTCAATGTTGTCAATAATCTCATAAGTGTTCTTACCTTCCCGATTTCTTGGACCAACAATATTTTTCATATCAATATCATCAAGACCATGAATGTATGAATGCAAATGACAATTCAAGGCAAGAAATCAATATATAATGAGATGCAATCAAATATAGAGATGAATATCATATGCTTTGAAGAATTTAACAACACATAATTCAAGTACAATTAGGATATCATATCGAAAGCATGTGTGATGAATAAGCACAACAATAACAAGTATGACGACGAGCCCACATAATGACGACAAGCCTAATCAATCCGCAGTCGGAATCAGCTTAAGGCTGATTTCCCCAAATCACCCATCATCATAGTTCAACACCGGTACCCACTCAACCGTTCATCACAATCGTTTGAGTGGGACCCCCAAACACGCTCAATACTGCTCAATATTTATAACTAATTACGTACTTCTATCGGAGTCTAGTGAAAGTAAATCGTAGCCTACCTCTAGGCCAACATGAGCCTCGAACGATCAATCTCCACTCAAGCCTTGCCCTTCTGGAGCGCCTCATGGTAATTGAAGTCTAACTCAAATATAATGTACGTTAATATAAAGCTAACACGTAATACCAGGACATAGTTCTTAACCATATCAAGATTCTAAAATTAACTCCGGACCCACGATTTCAAGATCCAAACTTTATTACCCAAAAAACATAACCACGTACTAGATAATCATATCATTAAGTTAATTCGAAACCTAAACTCATTTGGACATTCGATTTCACAATTTAAGAAAACCCCAATTTATAAACCCCTATAATTTCCCCCAAATAAAAAAGGGTTTCTATAATCAAATTAAAGGCTACAACATGATCATGTAACATATTCCATTACTAATTCACAATATTAAGGTAAATTAATTCATAAAATACCCTTAAATCAAAGGTTTAACCTCTCTTAAACTCCCATGAAAACTAGAACTTATCTTCCCCAATTCACATACATTCTATACTACCATGAACGACTTAAAACATGATATATAACCACAAAGAGTGAAGAACCTGACCTCAAATGAAGAACTTAGTCAAAACCCTCAAGAATCCCCTTTTGGCAGCTCTAAAATCGAGGAAACGTTATTTTGGGAAAGATTTATTAGATTTTCAGATTCAGCAATTCTGCCCCAGCGAAATCGACTATGTTGGTGCGGTCTCTCTCCAACGTAAAAAGGACTCGCTGAGGCACAGTCACTTGACACGTCGCCTCAGTGCAGAAGCAAACAAAAACCCACAGAGGCACATTCGCCCATGCGTGAAAATCCTCCGCCGAGGCGGAACCTTACTAGACACCCAATACACACTTCTGCGAGCCAACCTCTGCAGAGGCAGACTCGCAAGAGCGGACAATTCACTTGCTGGGCCGGACACCAGACACCAACAACTATAAATTCAACTCAAACTTTCACCAAACACCCAAAACACTCCCTAGATCCACCAGACATAAATCAGACATGTTTCCCTAAGGTAAACAGTGCAACAAACTCACTCATGCCCTCAATTTTTTCATTTAACCGAGCTAAGACATACTTTTCTAAAGAATCACCCAAAATAACCAAATATTCAAATATTATAAATAAGACAACAAAATACATCTGATTGTCTTGGGAAGGGAACCACTGACTCGACTAAGTCATAAATGACCCTCGAGAACTATCAAAATCGACGGAATTCGAAAACGAACCCATAGACTCAAAAGTCAACCAACAATTAAAAAGGTCTAAATATACCCCTCAACAATTAAAAAGGTTTAAATATACCCCTCAACAATTAAAAAGATCCAAATATGCCCCTACATGGCTTCCACCTTAGTGCAAGGATATATTTGGGCCTTTTTAATTGTTCAGGGGTATATTTGAGCAAAACATTAGGGCATTTATGAGCCGATAGGTTAACGAAAGGTAATTATGAGACAAATCACAAACATTAATAGCATTTTTCACCGTTTCTTTATCAAATATTCTTGTGGCGTCTAATTGAGACGTAGTTTCAAGCATTAGCAGAGTACACAGGCTTGCTAGGGCAATCCTGTATGCAAGTATCTTGAATTGACAAAATGGACTTATTGATGGTGAGTTGAAAATGTTACAATTATGATTGATATGAATTTTAGATAATTCCCAGTACTTTGTTCCTCTCTTATGCATGAAGCCTCAATCTCTCACACAATTTTCCATGGTATACCAATTGACTTCAATGACATCTTTTGAGCCAACACCGCAAAGTTCTTCATTATGCACAAGATATCCTCTATACAGGAAGTTAGAAGATCCACTGAATTTAGAAATTGAAGTAAATGTTCACCTACCAAGCACAGCCCTAACAACAGAAAGTCAGAAACCTTACTCTATTGACAAATTAAGGTGGTCTTAAGCTCAACTAGATCATATTGTCCAATAGGAAATCGACATCAGGAGTGACAACAGCCCGCTTGCCGAGTTCTCCCAGCTGACAACACTGCTTCTCAGCAGTATTGATTGCTACAACATCTTGAGAAAAAGCATAATCTACACCAGGAGAAACCTGCAGGTAATCTCTTGCAGTTAGACAAGTTACATATTGAAAGACACATTGCAAGGGTAATAATCTGAACAACATAGAAACATTGTGTCGAGGAATATATTTGCGAAAAGCTGCAGATATCATACTCTGCTACTTACAAATTTCAAACTCAAGGCAATGAAAGAGGATTTAAAACCGAAGTACCAAACATTATCGATAAAAAGGCTGACACTATTATTTAAACCAAAAGTCTCAATGAAAAATAAGGAAAAAAGATGTGAAACTTGGTCTGCTAAATAACTTGGTTCCTTGCGTAACAAAATGCTAAAGCTCGGCTCCTTCATTGAAAGTTCACAGTAAACACTCAGACGTCCTAAAATTTTAACCATCTTTTGGAAGTGTAATGCCTTCTAACTGAGAAGAGTTTATCAACACTGAAAAAAATTAGATTGTCAAAAGCAAGGGAAAGATGCGACTCACATCGTACAGGATATCTCCAAGCTTCAATTTAATTTTTCCACTCTTGTAAACCAGCATTTTCCCCATGTTTCCCGCAGGCAACTCTTGCAAACTGCACCCTTTCTTTGTAATATTCTGCCTTCTGGAAATCGGAGAGCTGTCAACAATCTCTTTTCCCTTTGCACTCGCAAGATGTCTGGGAGCACTGCCAGCCACTTCTTTTCCCTTAAGCATAGGTGATGAAAATATTGCAGCTTTATCACTTTTATCCCCTGGCAATGTCAAGCAGCCAGCAGTATCTCTACCTTCTGTGCTAGCTTGACGCTTGCCTAAGGGTAAATTAGCCGGAAGCTGAAGGAAAAGAATCCGTACATCGTCCTTTTTTTCCTGTTAATCAAGCACCAATATTAGTAATCCATTCGAAGAATTTTTTGTTTTTCCACAAATATGTTTTTGTATTCAGAATTTAGTCAATTTAATGCTTAGAATAACTACCAGTAAACCAAGCTCTGAAGCAGGATTTGTATCATTTTCATCATACTCTGCATTTGCTGCAGCCTTTCCAAATTCAGCTTCATCTAGAATTTCTACAAGCCACAAAGAAAAGCAAAAAGTTTTATTAGGCGAAATCATGGAATGAAACAAGAGAAGCGGGCACCAGAGTTGATAGCATCTCCTTTAAGATTACATCCATTGCACTAATAGGCAATGATTATTACATATTGAACCACAATTTTCTTTTTCATCACTAAGCACTAAGAAAAAGATAATGACTCAACAAAATCTCATGCCCCCAAAGCAACCCCAATGACAAGAGGAACCAAATTATACTCCTCCATATGCAGCAAAAAAGTCAGAAATCTAGAGGAAGACGATAGATAATTCTGACTACGTGGCCAGATTAACTACATCAGGCATCGATATTTAGGCAAAAACTGAAGTTTCATAGTACTCAAAAGTGGAGTACGTTATTGATGAATCCACACTTTTATGGTATAAGGACAAAAACGGTAGTTTCCATTTCGGTAATATGAAATGGAAATTATATGGACAAGTTTCTAATTTAGAGAAATGGACATACTTTTAGGGCAATACAAAGGAAAGTAAACTAATCAATCAGGGGCAAAGGGGGTAGATTATTTTGCATAAAAGATAATCCGTTTCATTCAGATAATACCTGGATCTCCAGCATAAGGTCTTCTCAGAGGAAGAGTTATAGGATAGTTGCTATGATGGTAATCCTGTCAAAGCATCAAGAAGCAAAAGGGTCAATTCATGGACGTTGGCTCAGGCATTGCAGTGCATAAAGATAAGTGATGGCAGATCCATTACCCAAGGTTCTTTATACTCTTTCTTCTTCCTTTTAAGTAAAGAATCTGAATTATTGACTGAGATTTCAGCAAGATCTGATCCAGTATTTGACAGTAAAGTAGGTATAGGATCAATGTCCATCCTATCAGAAGATTCATGGTCTTTCACAGCACTATCCCGATTGACAGTGAGTTCCTTAGGCTTTCCAAAAGTCCTTATGGAAGTTGGTGATGCTACTCCATGAGCAAATGCAACCTCAACTGCTGCTTTCATAAAAGAAAATGATAATCATTGATGACCATAAACGATAAGGAATGAGAAAACTGCCAATAACTAATATGATGAATAAAACCGTCAAGGTGCGTATGTCTATCCAGAAAAGAGGTAATTTTAACTTTATTTTACCCATTCCAATCTTCTCATCGTCTTGATATTTTGAAAAATTAATCCCAAACTTTCTCAGAAGTGGATCACCTTATGTTACTTAGACATGCATAGGTCCCTTCCCAAGCCATCATGCAAGGGTAAAAATAAGGAAAAGGGGAACCAGATAGGACAGTAAAAGAGCCCGCAGAGTATGTGGCCCTCATGTAGTCATGTTAACAATCCACAGAGAGACATTGCATCTCGGGAAGTCACGACAACAAGAGAGTGTCGGCAATAATGAGATGCCATATGCAAACAAGAAAGTGGGCGTTTGAAGGAACAGATCAAACTTTTGTCTTTTCTTTTGGGTCTATTTCTGACAAATGATATCCCAATCTGGACTGTCATTCTGCGATGCACTTCCTAGGTTCTCTTTGCTCAAAAGAAAAAGTTGAGCTTAATTTTAGATCACAAAAAAGTTTCAAGGAGTCTAACTGTTTGCTGAAGGACACAGACAACAGACAAAACAGACACATTTTATTTGATGATAGGCTAATTACATGCAAAATGCAGCTTCCTGTCACACATAAATCAAATGTCCTGAAATCCCTTAAAAATGATCCCTACTAGATCACCTTCATCCCAAGGAAGAAGACAACGGATTCCCATTGATTTGTCTTAATAACTCATGATTAATGAGCCAAAGTTATCAAATGATTTCATTTTTGAGGGTTCAAGTGGTTTGCAATTATACTAGTAGCTAAACTTGACGCTCCAATCATGCATGGAGTAGGTGACGTAGGTTACTAAACCTTTGTATTTTTCTAAACTTCATCACCACTTTTCCTTCTACCTGCTGATTTTGTTTTCACACCAATTCTTATCAAAAGGCGTGTTAGGTCAATATTTCCATACACATAAAACTTTTAGCAAAAACCTGAATCCCAATGGAGGGCTAACAATGACATCACACATCTTGCAAATAGAATAAGCAGAAAAGCACAACAGAGTAAACCCAATAAGCAAATCCACCTCATAAAATTACAAAATAATACCGACTTGCATACTCGACATATATAAGAACTTGAAGAGTGAGATTAAGCTTTACAACCGACACTATACTGAAGTTTCAATTAATGATTCGTCAAGAGAAAAGAAGGCTTACCTTTTTTCTCTGTTTTAAGTTTCTGTCTAGTCAAGCGCTCCTGATTAGGCGAAAGAGAATAGTTATTGGAAAAAGACTTACAAAGGAGACTAGAGTTGCAAACTTGTAATAGATATACTACTAAAATGATCCCATACTCGAACTACTACTTGTTCCCATTAGACACTTTGGTTCAAACTTTACAAAAAACTTTTGCACGTCAGTTAACTACTTAAAATATGTCAACTCCTTTAAATATATGCATTAGTCTCAGTAAGCAGTAAAACCTCAAACATGTTCAAATATTTGAACCGATCCGAAAGTGTCTAACAGGTGTGTCAGGTGCTTAATTGAAACAGACAGTAATTCGAGTGTCTAAATGAAATTTACTGACAAATTTAAGGGGCTGTCGATGTATTAAACTTAGTTTTAATGGAATTTTTGGGCATGAAATAAAAATTATACAAAAAAAAAAAATTGTTGATGTCCAAAAAGGAAAACAACCAAATGTCAAAGCTGACATGGCTCCGGCCTACTACTGTTACAGTGTTACCGGACTAAAGTTTTCAATTTGTAAACCTCTCAGTTCTCAAATTATTTGTTGAGGTTACTAAAAATAGTTATCTCAAATTATTTATCCTTTAAAGGTTCAAGACATAATTTTTTTTTCATTTTACACTAAAGATGAGTAAATATTTAATAGAGAGATTATAACTTAGATATAAATAAGGGTAAAATAAGACAAATATTCCTCCTAATTAATAGTATTTTTAAAAAGCGTGTAAACTAAAAAAACTACAAATAATTTGAGATTGAAAGAGTATAATAGTACTTTTTTGACCAACCATATATAACCTATAATTTATATTCAATGACACTAAAAAAAAGGGAACTATAAGGGTTCGTTTGATTGGGAAATAAGTGAATTTTATTCCAACTAAACATGCAATAAGAAGATACCCTATGCGCACTCGAAAGAGTAGCGGCTGCGGGTTCATTCGTCAACAAAAAAAAAAAAAGATAATAAATTTTATCTCAAGACTATATTTACTTATCCATCATACCAAATGACCCCTAAACAAACACTACAAACGGAAAATAGAGAGTAAATTACGTTGACTTTTTTCAGAATAGCCTCAGCAGCTTCATTATCCTCATTTCTATCTACTTCACTGCAAAAAAAAAAAAAAAAACTATAATCAGTCCTCCGGAAACAATCGCTCTACCTATCAAGGTGGAGGCAAGGTCTGTATACACTCTATTCTTCCCAGACAACACCTTGTGAGATTTTACTGGATATGTTATTGTCGTTGTACACGGTAAATTTGGCCAAAATAAATAAATAAATAAAGAGGAGTTACGTTTTAGGTTGTACGGAATTTTGCTTCTTTCGACGGGGAGGTCCTTTAGGAGCAAATTTAACCTGTAAAAATAATAGTTGAAATTTGAAAATGAATATTTAATTAGAAACTTCAGAGATAAAAAAAGAAAATAAAACCTTTCTGGTGGTGCTGGATGAAGAAAGAGGTAAATCTGGATCCATATTTGGATATTATGTGAAATTTGAAGGACTTGAAGCTAAATCTGGGAAAGTAGAGATGAGAACTGCAGAAAATTTTGTAGAAGTTGCGATGAAGATGACCTTGGTGAAGAAGAAAAAACAAATGAGAAGGGGAGAGTCGAACCCTAGACGTGTCAGTTAGAAAATAATGACTCTACCACAAGAGCTAAGAGCGGATTTTATCGTTTGACTTTGGTAGATATTTTATTTATACGTTTAGCTTCTTCACTAATATATCATAATAATTTGATAAATGAATACGCAACTATAGTGTTAAGAGGAATTGAGAGATACAAATGAGATCTCTTCGTCTTCTTACAATTTGAATAGAAAAAAATGATAGTTTTAAATTTCTTATGTGTTATTTTTCAGATCTCTGTGTAAAAATGAAAATGTTTATAAAATAGACATAAAACTAAAAACATTTTGTAAGTGACTACACAATCATTTGTCTAGAGCCTACTTACAATTAGAATAGAAGAAATGACATTTTCAAGTCTCTTAACTTAAAAAAACGATAAAATTAAAAACACTTTGTACGCTACAAAACTATTTTTTTTTAGTCTACTTATAATTTGAATAGAAGAAAATGATATTTTCAGATTTCTTATGTGTTATATTTCAGATCTCACATATATATATATATATATATATATATAAATGAAGATCTCTTGTAAAAAAACATAAAACTTAAAAAAACAAATTTGTAATAACTTATGTGTTTGATATGATAAAAATTATTTATAAAATAAATTTGAAAAAATGACTTTACTTATGAACCGAAATCATTTTCTTTATAACTATTTTAACTTTTATATTACCAGATTTACTATCGTCAATTTTTCATCAAATACACTCTCGATTTGCTAATATTATTAAGAGGTTTTTCATTTACGCATTTTAATAATGAAAACGGATTCCGACATGCCAAACATACATTGATCTTCCAATGTAAAGAGCTTTTTTTAAATTTAACTATTTGATATCTTAGTGTTGAGATATTAGTTATTCATATAATATATGATTGGGTAGGCTCTGAGTAAATAAAAGCTACATGCAGAATGATCAAAAGAATTGAAATACTACGACACGAAATCCTTAGTCCACTGCTGCTTGTCATCCGTCGGTGCTGAAATCTACTTCTTAATGAATAACTGAGTAAAGTCAACAAGTTACATTTAAGCAAGTTTCTCAAAACAGTTATGCCCATTGCACTACATGCATCTTTCCTGTAACAAGACATCTGGAAAATATATCAGAATGAAATATCAAAGAATTAATCCGGAGACATGTGAGCGTAATAGTCATACTATCAAGTCACATACCCTGAGGACCTTCACATCACCTTCTGGAGAGAAATAGCAAAGGCAAGCATCAGGCTGCTGTCTGAACATTTCACTCATAGTTAAATTAGTAAAGAAAACCAGTTAGCAGAATTGATAAGCAGTGAATGTCAGTCGAGAAAAAACACAACACAAACTGTCAGTGATCAGTCATTAACCAATTCCAACCAAATAAGATCGACAAAAAGGCCTATGTCCAGCATTATTAAAATCCACAAGGCACTTAATATGCTGCTCCAACACGAGGACTGAACCGAACTCCTCATCTCTCTGCAAATGTACAGCAAGGTTAAAGATGTAAGTCTGAAACTTCCAACAAGTAAGACATGGCAACAGGTAAGAAATCACGTGAAGTGCTCCAACAAATCAGCCTGTCAAAATATGGCAACATCAACACAGGAGAAATCTTAACACCAAACAATGCGCTCACTTCTTTAATGCAATAAACTAAATTCAAATAAAGACTAGTCAAAAGAAAAAGAAGACTATCTCAAAAGAAGTCAAATACCTACGAGTGGAAAAGAAAGACAACTCTAACCATAGATACTTGTTCAGGTAGAACAATGTGAAATGAGCATTACCAATCAACAACAAAATTATGTTTCCTACTTACTAATTCCCCCTTGCCAATTCATTTTTCTTTCCCGGGGAACTCAGTGGAAGTGGAGTTAAGAGATGAAGTCACAAAAGATGCTGAAAAGGTTATATACTGAAAGCTTAAGAGTGTGCCTGTATAAATAAAACCCCACCTCCACACCCCAAAAAAGGGTCACTAAAGTTGGAAAAGAGTGAGTTATCATCAGCTATGAGTCTGATAATACGAAATGATTCTCCTTCAGCCCCAGATAAGATATAGGTTGCTAGGGAATCCAGCTGCCCCAGGTTATGTGTAACAAGGTAGCATGGTGAACTAGCTCCCACAATGCTTGGGATTCGGGGAAGGGCCGGACCACAAGGGTCTATTGTACGCAGCCTAGCCTTACCCTGCATTTCTGCAAGAGCCCCAGGGTAAGTGTGATTGTGTGAATGTGCATGTATACATAAGGCGTGAAAAGTGAAAACCAAGCTGTAAGCGAAACAAAAAATTGCAAATGTAACATTTCAATACCTTGTACTGCAAGAGAATACGGAGTTAACTGAATTATCATTTCATCTCCGACATGAACTTCTCATATTCTGCATCTGTGCCATAGGGAGGTTTCCCTGCAGATGGTGGAGGTGGAGGTGCAGCAGGTGCAGGTTCTGGTGGATTTGAGGCCCACGGAACATTGCTCATACTCTGTGAATAGTCCACATTGGACTGTGATGCAGTTGGAGGAGGAGGAGGTGTTGGGGCCACGCCATAATAAGAAGGATAGCTGTATGAAGATGGAGGAGGATATGCATGTTGGCCATAGGCATAAGGGGGTGCACTATTATGAGATTGAACTCCGGGAGGATAACTTTGTTGTGTCTCACCAGAAGATGTGTAATTTTGTTGGTTTTCACCAGAAGAAACGGTTTGAGTCAGGACACCAGATGATGGTGCTGGCATTGGTGGTGGAGGATACTGTGCACCATATGGAGGAACAAATTGACCTGGAGGAGGAGGATACATGGTTGAGCCAGGAGGCGGGTAAGAGCCATAGGGTGGAGGTACATGGGGTCCCCAAGGAACTGGGGTCCCACCATAGCCACCGGGAGGAGTGCCAATAGGACCACCCGTAGAATACTGCTGAGATGGATAGACTCCGGGAGCCTGATTAGGAGCAGGATATGTAGGCATTGCTGGAGCAGGAGGACCAGGAGGTACAGTAGGCTGAGGGGGTTTACCAGCAACTCTCACAGCAATAGTTCTCCCGTCAAGACAATAACCATTCATGCCAGTAATAGCACTATTAGCTTGTTGAACATCTGCATACTTGACAAAACCATAACCTTTACTCAGACCACTGAGACGATCCTTTATAACTTTAGCCATCACGATGGTACCAAAGGGAGAGAACAAATTAATCAAACCATCATCATCCAGAGTAGGGGGAAGGTAACCAATATACAAGTTAGTCTCGTCAAATTCTTTTGGCTTCATTACATTTGACCCTAATCCAGGGTGTGAACTGGTACCACCACCACTTGCATTATTACTGCCCGTGATGCTTCCAGGACCAAGAGCTAGAGTTGCTGAGTTCGGCTTAATTGACGATTCAGGAACTGTCCCTCCCAATTCTGCCAAGAAGTTCTGATACTCATCATCCATTTTCTTTCCAGTAGTATTTTTCACCGGACAATCTATAGTGGGATGTCCCCCATCACCGCATATTTTGCAAAGCACGTCACTTTTAAATGTAGTGGTGCGAGAAGGACAAGCATACTGCCTATGACCCGGTTCACCACACAGCCTACAGAACTCCTCATCTCTAATCGTTCCATTCAACGCTGCAAGCTCCCTCAACTGGTGCCTCTTATGCTCATTAAGCACCTCATCAACAGGCTGCAAAAGCTTCTCCAACATAGCCGCAGCGGCCTCGAGCGACTCCTCCGTATCCGCCTCCACCAACACGTGTAAATCCTCGTTCTCAGCCGGATCATGTTTCAAATTTCCTTTCTGTTGTAACCTCCCTTCTTTAATCGACCCTTTACCACGAATTACAATCTTAGCTCCCGTCTCCTTTTCCATCCTCTTCTGAGTATTCCCTCTTGGCCCAATTATAAGTCCGATAAAATTATAACCCGGGTACTCTTTCATTGGGATATAAAGCTTTTTTTGAAGCTTAGGTGGTCTATAATCCGCGGGTGGCTTAAAGGCCGGATTTTTCTTAATTATTTGCGATATAATCTCTTGTCTCTCCCTATTTAACTTCTCTCGAGCACGATACTCCCTCGTATTTATCCTAACACCCATATTATCATATAAAGGTTCGGGTGAAGGCGATCGAGTACCTTCAGGTCTATCATCTAACGGTAAACCAGATTGCAATTTCCTACTTATTTCAAGTAATCTACTATTAAGTGCTTGTACTTCAGGATCGAATTCAATACCTCCTGCAAAATCTTTCATGAAATCGGGTAATTGGATCACAGGTTTCAGGTCATCATCAGCCCACCTAGATTTCCGCTTTCTTCCGGGCCCACTTCCGTCATTTCCAGTACCGTCATTGCTTGATTCACTCGGAGGTGGGTCCCACCGGCTTCTCCGCCGACTACGACGACTCGTTTTTTCTTCTTCGCCACCTGATTGGTCTCTCTGGTGGGCCCCGCTTTGAGTGTTAGTCAACCCGTTTTGACCCGAATTGTGATTGTTTACGTTTAAGTCGTTCTCTTCGGCATTTTGTCGAACAGTTGGTGGGTGTTGTGAATCTAGGGTTTGTGAAGGAGGGCTTTGATAGCATGAATTTAGGGTTTGTGATGATGGGTCTTGAACTAGGGTTTCGGTTGAAGTAATAGGGTGGGATTGGGAATCCATTGGGATATTTTGGAAACAAACAGTGTGTGTCTATATCTATATATATATGCGGCTTGAAAAGTGCTGAGTATGATAAGTTGGGCTTGATATTCGGCCGACTTTTCTTGCAAGGCCACTTGTATGAAGAAAAAAATTCGGTAAAAGGACAAAACTAGCTATCCGGCCAAACTATTGGCTCCATTATAAAAGTAATAAAATATATGAAATAGAAATTTGAGGATGAGGTGAGAGTAGATAGATGGTGTTAGGGCCGTAATAAAGGTAAGAAAAAATTTCATATTTTTTATAAAAGTAATAAAATATTCTACTGTATTCTTCATATCATGTGTTACAGATCTATTTGGGAATTGAAAATTTTCACTTTAGTGACCTCGATCCCTGAATTGTATATCAATCTAGACTAAAAGGTGTAAACATTGTTTTAGTTGGATGAATTATTACTGCAAATCTAAGTGAAATAATCGAATTAGTAAAAAGTGTCTCTGTGCTAGTTTTGTTGATGCTATAACTCCTCAAGAATATGATGGAGTTATAGTCGCAATTCGATGACTTCAGTACGGGATGAGTACTCCCTTAGGTTGATTTTATATATAGGGCCGGAGGTAGTAATGGTCGAGGAAAATTATACTGCATATATAATTTTAAAATTATTGTTAAAATTGTTGAAAATTTACTAAACATGTGAAAATTAAATTTATCCCGTTATTTATGACTCAGACAATTGGGGTCCCGCACGTCGGAAACGTCGTTTTCACACACGTGCATTCGTAGTGCCAAGTATTGTAAATTTCATTAGTGAAAGAGGTATTGGTGAATAATTAGAATGTTCGAGACATGAAATAATGGACGTTTATTGATCAAATGACAAGGATTCCACGTTGGTAAAAGAAGGAAGAATTGTGTGACGTGTAAGATGAAACGAGTCGGAAAGGGCCGCGACGCCAACCCGTCGGAGCCTCGGCGCCTCCAGGCCAGCGCCGCGGTGCTTAGGAGGCAGAAAGGTCGACGAAAGCTGAAATGTTTCTGATTTTTGGGCTGGTTTTGGAGCATTGAATCTGTTAGTATAATAATCTGTATTTGGCTAAATAATGTTTCAACACAATATGTTAATCACTTAGTGAAACAGATTACACGATATAACATTACTTAACAGTAAATTGATCATGAAACAATAAACGTAAACAGAATTTTGTTTTGGAAAATAATTTCAGAATGTAATCGAGCCCACTTAGTTCAAAGTGTGTCCTTAAGGAAAATTATTCCCCTCACAGTACTCGAGGTTAACGGAATATCGCCTCCCAGGATAGAACGATTATCTTACCAGAATAGTAGTACTCCAAATTCCGGTAGCAGCGAACCACTCAACGACAGTATATCACACAGAATGAAGACAAAATATTTTTGAGTTCAAGACTGAAATTCAGGAATTGAATAATTGATTGAATGAATAAATTCTTGGAATAATCAAGAATTTATAGGTTTGGAGGTACTGATTCTGAATGTTTGCAACCATTCATAATAGTCACCTAATATTTGGAGGGAAATTCGAAAAAGAGAGGGAGAGCCGGACGGGTCGGGTCGGTCGCGGGTCGATCCGTTTGGATTTTTTTTTAATTAAATAATTAATTAAATTAATTAAAGTAACGTTTGTCCAAAAAGATTATCAATCAATCTTTTTCCAAATCCAAATCCGAAGCCGAGCGAGCGACGACGACGGCGCGAGGGGTCCTTGCCCTCTCAACCCTTTTTAGCAACTGAAGGTGTAATGTAATATATACACCTCTCTTTCCTTATCTTTTCCGATGTGGGACAAAAGAACATTTTACTCCTTTAATTTTCATCCCATCATTTCCCATTCACCAATATCAAAACCCAACAATCCCACATGAATGGGAATGATTATAAGATAAAAGAATGTATTTGAGCGAGTGTGATATACAAGCGAGAATTGATCGCGTCCGATAAGTAGGTGTCCCTTTGAACTTTCCGTAGTGAACTTATATCGGATATACTTGATCAATCGGTAGATTTGATATCTTTGAACCGTCGAACTTTGTTGTATACCTAGACAACATAAGACACACAATCAACCTCAACCGCTTATGGTTCTCACGGTTGTGTTCGTTTGACCATGAACACCGTCGTCTCACGAGCATGTAGAATGGGTATTTACCGTCATTCCCTTTAAAGCGCTTACACTTAACACTCACATAGGTGATTTCTAAACACGTGGTCCTATAGCCACATTATCCGGTTATGCGTTGCGATTTAGATAACCATTAAAAACCTTAATGCTTTATTAACTCATTAACAAACCATAAAGTCTTATCCTTATTTCTGAACATTGTCTTCATCCGAGAATGGGTTGAGTTATTTGACAATGGTGAACCGTACCACAACTTTGTTTGATCTCTCAACCTAGCTCTTGGGATCTCCAGTCTGCTAGGTAGAGTTACCGCAATGATGACTTGTCATTGGCCTTAACCCCATTCCCATTGATGATCTATCAACTCCCTCTCTAGATAAGCCTTTTGTAAGCGGATCCACCACGTTATCTCTTGATTTTACATAATCAATTGTGATAACGCCACAAGAAGGAGTTGTCTAATCAGATTGTGTCTCCGTCAGATGTGACGAGATTTTCCGTTATACATTACGCCCCGCCTCTACCTATTGCCGCTGATCGTCACAATGTATACATATAGGAGCCAAAGGTTTGGGCGAATGGAATATCTTCTAAGAAATTTTGAGCCATTCACTTTCACCTACTTGTCTAAAGCTATAAATTCGATTCCATTGTAGCGGGCGATCGTGTCTGCTTTGATGATTTTCAAGACATCGCTCCTCCGCCAACGGTGAAAACATATCCACTCGTGGATTTAACTTCAAACGATCCGTGATCCAATTTGCATCACTATATCCTCAAGATCGGGATATTTATTATAATGCAAAACATAGTTTTGGGTGTGTCGTAAATATCTCAAGACTCGTTTCATTGTCATCCAATGAGTTTGATTGGGATTACTCGTGAATCGACTCACTGCTTATAACACATGTTATATCCGGTCGTACAATTCATAATATACATCAAACTTCCTCAGGCAAAGTCCAATTGTGAGTCACTTTCACCTTCATTCTTTTGAGCAAAACTTACATCAATGGAGTCTTTGCAACATTGAAATTTAAATACTTGAACTCAAGTACTTTTTCAATATAATGTGGTCGTGATAATGCTAGACTTGTGTTTTATGGATCCTAATTCCTAAGATCAAATCAAGAACCCCTAGTCTTTTCATGTCAAATTTGCTGCAGCACGACGCTCGTAGCATTCTTTCATGTCAAATTTGCTAACGCAATACGCTTCCGTAGCATCGACAATATCTTTACTCATTATCAACATGTCATCCGTTATGCCCGTAGTTCCGAGTATGTATGAGACGGGACGACGTGCGAATGTATGTGACGCCTCTAATTAGGTAAGAATGATAGAATTGTTTTCCGAAAAAGTTATTAGAAACTTGTGAAGGAAATTTTACGTTCAATATTTTTACGGTATGGAATTTTTCCGAGAGATAAAATATTTTGGACAATAGGAGGCGACAAGTGTCACCCATAGATTGGGCCAGTGGACGAAAATGGAGTGGACAAGTGGGCAAGACAAGTGGCCAAAATTCTTGCCTAGTTGGCATGGCTTGGACGTTTTTTAGAGGTTAGTGGGCAAGTCTTGCATGGTCAAGAACTTGCATGGCTTTTGTAAGACAAGTGTAGTAAGGAACCTACACAAATGATCTCTACCTTACACATGTTTTAATCCCAACCCTTGGTTATGCTATATAAACCCCCTTAGTGGATGAAAATCTTTCACACTTAACATATTACAAGACTTGAAAAATATTTCATCTCCCTCCATCTCTAGTTGCTCTCGTCAAACAGCCCCTCCCCTTAACCAAAAGTTGTCCAAAAATTCTTAAACTTATAAGTGTTCTTCCTTAGTGTGTTAGGAAGATTACCAACCAAGAGTTAGATAAGATTTCACACCCATAGTCTCAAAAACACCATAAAAACCGAGAGTGGACAGTTTTGAAGCCTAAAGTGTTCTTCACTTTTGGAGTCAATTCTTGAGTAGAAGTTGATTAGAAACTCCTAAAGGTGACTTGGTGAGTTGGAACACAAAGATGTGGAGCTAAAGCACAAAGGTTTGGAGCTAAGACTAGCTTTGGAACGACTTTAAGATCTTGGATATTGTTGGGCTAGTATTGAGGTAATGAACCTTAAACTCTTTGTGAATTTGATTATTATGTATATATGGATATTATATATATATTGGAAGTATATTATGGACTATAAGATATAAAGAAAGATTTGGATCTTGTTAAGGTGTTAAAAGGAGAATTGACATATTAGCCATTAAAATGGTAAAAACGTATCCATTTCTTGCTAAGAAGTTAACAACAAAGAATCTATAACTTATATAAAGATTGGAATATAAGTTGAAGGACTAATGAGGTAATTGAATAAGTAAATTGTAAAAGTTGGCCAAGGACACCAACTTAAGGACCGTATCTACTTTGGACTTTTTACTTTGGACTTCTTTACTTATTGTTATTATGAAGGGAGATAGTAAACCGAGTTACCGTTTGGGCGTGTTATCCCCTTCTTTTACTTATTGTTATTATGAAGGGAGATAGTAAACCGCGTTATCGTTTGGGCGTGTTATCCCTTTTTTTTACTTATTGTTATTATGAAGGAGAGATAGTAAAACGCGTTACCGTTTGGGCGTGTTATCCCCTTCTTTTACTTATTGTTATTATGAAGGAGAGATTGTTAATCGTGTTCCGTTTGGGCGTGTTATCCCCTTCTTTACTTATTTATTATTATGAAGGAGAGATTGTTAATCACGTTCCGTTTGGGCGTGTTATCCCCTTCTTTAATTTTCGGAGTTATTGCGCCTTATTTATGGCATTTTGGTTACTATTGTCGGGTATTGATAAGGTGGAGAATTGAGTAAAAGCGGAAGTCTTTGTGATTTTTCGTAGAATAAGACAAGTCTTACTTAGAAGAATCCTACGAAAAACTAGAAGTTGATAGGCGTGTTTTGACTATTATAGGTTGACACTCTACGCACGACATATCCGACTTGGCAAGTGGAGTTAACCGAGGAGGTATGTGAACCTCTTCCTATCTTTTCTAGCATGATATTTGTGAAATATATATAGTACGGTAGACGTACGTGTGTTAAACTAAATTTGGCTTTACTTTGATATCTTGGGACTTGATTTCTAACTAATAAGAATCTGAAATATTTCAAGAAGAGTTGTGAATCATTTTCGAAAGAAAAGTAAGACTTGGTTTTAAACAAAAAGCTTAAGTGTTATACTAGCATTATGGGAAGTTAGGTATAACGACTTAAGAGAGATATGAAAAAAACGGTGTTATTACTTGTTTATCAAATGCTTGAAATAATGTTTGAAGGTATGGTAAGTTGGTTTGATAAACATGTTACGATGTTACGTGTGTTAGTGTCTTGTGACGTTTGTATAAGGAGGTTATCCTTGTGTACTTATGTTGTCTAATGATAAGCCGTTGTGTTCGATACTTGTGATGTTTGTGTAATGAGGTTACTCTTGTTGTGCTTATGTTGTTTAACGATAAGCCATTGCGTTCGATTCTTGTGATGTTTGTAAGGAGGTTATTCTTGTTGTGCTTATGTTGTTTAACGATAAGCCGTTGTGTTAGTATTATATCATTTACCCTCCTGACTTGTTTTGATACCGGGGGTTAAAACGCCGACGCGAGAATACCTCATGCGGGTCCAGGGGACCTATGCGGAGCTGCGGGAGTTCCAGGATTGTGTGCGAGGAATACCTCATGCGGTCTTTGTGGCTACGGACTACGGAGTCGGGGCGATGCCGGGATTAGCTACCATCGATGCGAGAATACCTCATGCGGGCCTAGGTGGCTTTATGCGGTGCGAGTCCAGGATTAGGCACGCATAATGATACTATGGGCGATTGGCCTTGCTTCGATCATTCGCGGCCTAGAAAAGACCAGTTACATTATATCTATTATTGCTCTTGTTTGTGATGGGGCACTATGTGCGGTTAACTTGATTGTTTCGTCCATATTTGTGAATTGGTTTTAAAATGTTATAGTTACATATATATATCAGTACTTTACAGTTTCACATACTTGGTACATGTTGTACTGACCTCCTTCGGGGGGCTGCGTTCATGCCGCAGGTAAAGGAAATTAGGTGATAGATCCTCAGTTTTAGGATCTTTTTTACTCTGGTGTCAGGAGCTCCATTTCTCCGGAGGCTCGACTTTTGGTATGGTTCTCCCTGGTATTGTAGATGTTTTGTACATTCAGGGGTATGACGGGGCCTTGTACCGTCATAGTGTTTACGCCTTCTTAGAGGTCTGTAGTCCTATTGTAGTGTTGGGATGTAACTGTTCACTTTTGAGTATTTATATATATATATGCCGAAAGGCAACTTTTCTCGGGATAGACTGTTCTTACTCCTTATTGTTTCATGTCTTGTTTATATATTCCGCTGGTTACTCTGATGTATGTCTACTTGGGTGCCCGGGTAAGACACCAGTCACGGGCCCAGAAACGGGTCGTGACGTCATCAACATACAAACAAACAATGACTTCATGATTTGGAGTATTTTTAATGTAAACACATTTGTCACACTCATTAATCTTAAATTCATTTGCCAATATTATTTCGTAAAATTTCGCATGCCATTGTTTGGGTGCTTGTTTAAGTCCATAAAGTGACTTAACAAGTCTGCACACTTTCTTTTCTTTACCAGGAACCACAAAACCCTCAGGTTGTTCCATGTAAATTTCTTCCTCCAATTCTCCATTTAAGAAAGTCATTCCGACATCCATTTGATGGATTTCAAGACCATATACGCCGCTGCCACTAACACCGAATAGATGTTATTCTTGTTATGCGAGTATGTGTCAAAGTAATCAAGACCTTCTTTTGTCTATAACCTTTGACCACAAGTCTTGCCTTATATTTGTCAATAGTACCATCGATTTCATTTTCCTTTAAAGATCCATTTTGATCCTAAAGGTTTATTTCCGGAGGAAGATCAACTAATTCCACTATGGTTGTTTAAAATTGATTCAATCTCACTATTGATCGCTTCTTTCCAAAATGTTGAATCGTAAGATGACATTCGCTTTAAATGTTTGAGACTCATTTTCAAGCAAGAATGTTACAAAGTCTGGTCCAAAGAAAGTAGATGTCTTTTGACGTTTGCTACGCCTTAGATCCTCTTTTCTTGGTATACTTTCCTTTGATTCTTCCCGCGGTCGTTTAGATATTTAACTTTACGACTCACATTCAGTTTTATACAGATAGATTTTTTAAAATAATTAAGCAATATCTGATTCAATTACCCTATTAACATGAATTTAGGGATTGTCCAGATTGTGAACCAAAAACCGACAAGCTTTGTTGTTTGTAGCATAGCCAATAAAAACACAATCTACAGTTTTTGGTCCGATTTTTACCCTTTTGGGCAAAGGAACTTGGACCTTCGCTAAACACCCCCACACTTTGAAATATTTCAAGTTGGGTTTTCTTCCTTTCCATAGATCATATGGAATAGATTGTGTTTTCTTTGTGGGTACTGCTGAGTATTCGATTAGCTGTAAGGATAGCTTCCCCCCACAAGCTCTGCGGTAAACCGGAATTAATTAGTAAGGCATTCATCATTTCCTTTAATGTTCGGTTTTTCCTTTCCGCAATTCCATTTGATTGTGGTGTGTAAGGGGTAGTAGTTTGATGAATAATTGCATATTCCAAACATGTCTCTGCAAAAGGAGATTCGTACTCTCCACCCCTATCACTTCTAATCATTTTGATCTTTTTATTCAATTGATTTTCCACTTCGTTCTTGTATTGCTTAAATGCATTAATTGTTTCATCCTTACTATTAAGAAAATACACGTAACAGTATCGAGTGCAATCGTCAATGAAAGTTATAAAATACTTTTTCCAACCACGAGATGGTATTGACTTCATATCACATATATCTGTGTGAATTAAGTTTAAAGGATTTGAATTCCTATCAATAGACTTATATGAATGTTTAACAAACTTAGATTCAACACAAATTTCACATTTTGATTTGTTACACTCGAATTTAGGCAATACTTCTAAATTGATCAATTTTCGCAAGGTTTTGTAATTGACATGTCCTAAACGAACATGCCATAAATCATTTGACTCCAATAAGTAAGACGAAGCTGAATTTTCATTAATACTGTCAACAACCATTACATTGAGTTTGAAAAGGCCCTCGGTGAGGTAGCCATTTCCTATGAACATATCATTCTTACTTATTACAATTTTCTCACTAACCAACACGCACTTAAACCCGTTTTTGACGAGTAGTTCGGCTGAAACTAAATTCTTCCGAATTGTTGGAACGTGCAGAACATTGTTGAGAGTCAGGACCTTGCCGGAAGTCATCTTCAGAAGTATCTTCCCAAATCCTTCAACCTTGGCTGTTGCAGTATTTCTCATAAACAATACCTCTTCGGGTCCAGCGGGAGCATAAGTTGCAAATGCTTCTTTTGCAGCGCAAACATGTCGAGTGACACCAGAATCAAGCCACCACTCCTTTGGGTTTCCAACCAAATTGCACTCCGACAACATTGCACACAGATCATTCATATCAATTGTCATTATTTGTTTGTCACTGTCAAATCGACAAACTGTTTTACTTAATAAAACCAGAATAACAATTAAATCACAGACTCAAACGATGAAGATTTTATTTCTTCAAATCGGAGTATAATTGTGAAACTTAAACGATGAAGATTTTATTTCTTCAAATCTTAATTTGAACGATGAAGATTTTATTTATTCAAATCGCAGTATAATTATGAAACTTTAGTATTCCAACGAAGTTTTTATATATTCGAGTCAGAATACTAATATTCATATGAAGTAGAAAACTACACAAGTTTTAATCTCCTTAGGACGACGAAGATTTTATGTTCTTCAAATCGTTGTACAAATATAATACACAACGGTGAAGATTTTATTTCTTCAAACCGAATCAATTTTGATAGCAACAAATATAATACACAACGGTGAAGATTTTATTTCTTCAAACCAAATCAAAATTGATAGAAACGAAGTGTAGTAGATTGTATGTTATATACTTGATGAAATTTTTATATCTTCAAATCAAGTACCCAAATGAGTAGAAAGTTATGAAAACTTTAATCTCAATCGGAGTAGAAAATCCGAAGATTTTAGTCTCCAAACAACATACAAGAAAAACACTTTTTTTCTTCCTGAAAAAAAAAACACTTTTTTTTTCCTTTTGGAAAACACTTTTTCCTGGACTTTTAATATTCCAACGAAGTTTTTATGTCTTCAAGTTAGAATATGAAATCTCATACGGAGTAGAAAACCACACAAGTTTTAATCTCCAAACCAGGATACATATTAAAATACAATAAACATAATTTCCTTAAGATTGTTGGTATAATAATCTGTATTTGGCTAAATAATGTTTCAACACAATATGTTAATCACTTAGTGAAACAGATTACACGATATAACATTACTTAACAGTAAATTGATCATGAAACAATAAACGAAAACAGAATTTTGTTTTGGAAAATAATTTCAGAATGTAATCGAGCCCACTTAGTTCAAAGTGTGTCCTTAAGGAAAATTATTCCCCTCACAGTACTCGAGGTTAACGGAATATCGCCTCCCAGGATAGACCGATTATCTTACCAGAATAGTAGTACTCCAAATTCCGGTAGCAATAACCACTCAGCGGATATCACAGAATGAAGACAATATTTTTGAGTTCAAGACTGAAATTCAGGAATTGAATAATTGATTGAATGAATAAATTCTTGGAATAATCAAGAATTTATAGGTTTGGAGGTACTGATTCTGAATGTTTGCAACCATTCATAATAGTCACCTAAATTAATTAAAGAAACGTTTGTCCAAAAAGATTATCAATCCAAATCCGAAGCCGAGCGAGCGACGACGACGGCGCGAGGGGTCCTTGCCCTCTCAACCCTTTTAGCAACTAGAGAATGTGTAATGTAATATATACACCTCTATTTCCTTCTCTTTTTCCGATGTGGGACAAAAGAGCATTTTACTCCCTTTAATTTTCATCCCATCATTTTCCATTCACCATTACTTGGCACATGAATTCAGCCATTATTTGGTTGATTGTAACTTCTCAATAAGTGTCATTACATTGTTGTACTCACAATCTTAAGACAATATTGTTTGTAAGTGCTAAGAAAGATGATTGGAGGAGAACATTTCGGTACTGAATCTGCTGCTGCCACCCAAGGCAATAACTTTGCCTCTCCTACTGTTTCCACTGCTCAAGGCACACCCAATGCCTTCTACACTGCTCATCAAGGCTCACATAATGCCTTTTCTGCTCAAGGGAACGTAACAGTTCCTCCACCCTCCGAATTCCACCATGTACGCCCAGAAAAGTTCATGAGCTCTAACTTCAAGAGATGGCAACAAAAGATGTTATTTTATCTGATTGTTATGGGAATGACTCGTTTCCTAACATAATATCCTCCACAAGCTGGAGATGAAGTGAACCCTCAGCCAAATGAAACAGCTGGAGAGGGACAATGTATCCATGTCATTAATGGCATGAAAATGGTTCTTGATGCATGGAGTCATAGTGATTTCATGTCTAAGAACTATATTTTGAATTGTCTGTCTGACCCTCTCTATACGGTGTATTGCACTGTAAGCACCGCCAAAGAATTGTGGGAAAGACTGCACAAAAAATACAACGCACAAGATGTTGGTACTAAGAAATTCATCATTGGGAAATTTCTGAAATTTTAAATGGTGGATAGCAAAACTGTGATGTCTCAAGTTCAGGAATTCCAAATGATTCTACATCACCTGAATTTGGAAGGAATGAAATCAAATGAGCATTTTTTTGTTGCATCACTAATTGAGAAGTTACCTCCCTCGTGGAATGAGTTCATGAGTTACTTAAAACACAAGACAAAGAAAATGACATTTGAGGAACTTATTATCAAACTCCAGATTCAGGAGGATAATAAAAAGGCCTTGCCTAAAGGAAAATAACCCGCTGAGGCAAAGGCAAATCTGGCGGAGGCCAAAGGAAACACAAGCAAGAAGCGCAAGTTCCAGAAAGATGACAAGGCCCCAACGACGAAGAAGTTCAAGGGGAGCTGCCACCACAGTCCGAAACTTGGTCACATAATTAAGTACTGTTGCAAACTCAAGAATGAGAATAAAGAGAAGGCCAAAGACAAGGTGAAGGCTAACGTCATCGAAGACACGCTTCTTGGCGATATGATTGAGGAGTTCTCGGCAGTGGTGCTTGAAGCGAACTTTGTTGAGAATCCCATGCAATGGTGGATGGACACGGGTGCTACCCATCACATCTGTTCCAGTAGAGATGTCTTCCCCACGTATACACTAGTTACTAACAAAAAGTTGTTCATGGGTAACAAGTAACAACACGTCCTCTGACGTACTAGGGTAGGAAAAGTGGCCCTGAAGATGACCTCTGGCAAGGAGCTTACTTTGAAGGAGGTGATGCATGTCCCTGATATTAGAAGAAATTTGATTTCAGGTCCTTTATTGGTTAATGCTGGTTTTAGGCTAGTGTTTGAATCTAATAAATTTGTAATCACTGAGAATGGAATATTTGTAGGAAGAGGCTTCGTCTGTGAATGCCTCTTCAAAGTTAATGACATGTCTGTAATGCCCTCTATCAATAAAATTGAAGATTCTTCTTATTTGCTTGAGTCCTCTAATTATTGACATCATAGATTAGGACATGTAATTATCAATCCATTCAAAAGTTGGTAAAGTTGAAGTTGTTGTCGTCTATCGACGTAAACCCTCAACGTAAGTGTGAGGTGTGCGTAGAGGCAAAATTCACAAAGACTCCCTTTAGATCCGTCGAAAGGGATACCGCCCTCTAAAACTTTTTATTCACACAAATATATGTGATTTGAAATTTTCTCAAACTAGAGGGGGAACAAGTCTTCTCATTACAGAGTAGTATGTGTATGCGATTCCGTGTTGTCTGCTCAGTCATATCAGATAGGAATTTACCCAACTGAAACAGGTAGGTTAATTTCATATATGATCACGCAACATTAAATTACTTACCCACAATAACGCTAAAATTACAAAATTATTTTTTTGTTACACTAAAGTAACTAATTAAACTCTTAACTTTATAATAGGAGCACTAAAGTCACAAAACTATTTTTTGTAATATATTAAAATAAGTGTTTTTCTCAGTACAACATAAATCACAATACTTTACCACTACAACAACACAATAATCCTCATGAATTTTGTCGTTATAGCAGGTAAAGTCAACTTACTGTGGGTAAACGTTTAGATTCTCTATTGCATGTGACAAAAAAATCATTTTGATTTTATTGTTATAGTGGATAAAGGTTATTGACATTGCTACTTTAACGTATAAAGTTACACAAATATATATGATTAAAAAGAGTTCTATAGCATTGTTGTTAAGGTTTAATGACCACACGTGAAATTAACCAAAACATGTCTATGGAGATTTTCAGGTGGTCCGTTTATTGCTGATGGTTTGTTTAGTACAAGGTTGATCTTGAACATCTTGTTATTACTGTTTCTCCTAAGATGACTAATACCGGAAGTGCCCTTCTTTAATTGGGGAGGGCGTGTTATTCAGAGATGTGCTTTAGAATATGAACTTGAGACCTTATGATTCATCACAATCCATTAACCACTTATGCAACACACGCCTTGAGTGCATCTCCCACCAAGTTGGGATGTCTTATGGAACCCAAGAGTTCTACCACTTCTTTCATTATCAATGTAGAAGCTTAGGCTTCAAGAATCACTGAGGTCCCGAGATCGAATCTCAACGTCACCCATTTTAAAAAAAAATTCAATGTGCTTGGCCTGTTGGCCATGAAAAAAGAACCAAGCCCACTTTGTATGCTCCATGAAAGTTGCAGATACTCCGTTGTCACGAAGCCTTAAAATGCTCCAGGATAACAAATAAATATGTTATTGTCACTACTTTTCTTGTCCACCAAAAGCAATGGCTCCAAGCAATTTTGTTAGCCATTTCAACTCTTACTGCAGTCAGTCTGCAGCTGAAGCATTCTTACTTCTAAGGACACGGTTTCAACTACAGTGCCACCACCAGTTGAATTTCTATGTATATATGTCTCAGCAACTTTTAAAAGATACACAAATTACTTAAAGCCTCGACTATTTCTTTGGTAAGCACTGACTCAATACTTTCTTCAACTAAGTAGTGCTTCTCAATTAAAGTTGGTATGACTTCAAGTGGTAACATTTTTTTGGCAATTAGCGGTACCTTAACATTGTTATGTAGTAAAAGTATCCCAATGAAACTTTTAAAAGATAAGCCCAAATTACTCAAAGCCTCAACTATTTCTTTGGCAAGCATTTGACTCACTACTTTCTTCAACTAAGTATTTTTTTTTTACGAAGGAACCCGCAGCCGCTACTCTTGGTAAACACGGACTGACGCAATAACTTGCAAATCACGTCAGCCGTTTAATCACACTTGACAAGCCATGTGTGACAGACTCAACCAAAAAAATTTATGCAGGGGATCGAACTCGTGACCTTGTGGTCCCCGCGCTCTACTGCTACATCAACTTGGCTACCCTTGCGGGTAACTAAGTACTTCTTGTCAATTACAGGATATGTAGTAAAAGTACCCCAATACAACTTAAGAGAATCAGATATAACAGTGTCAGGAGCTGGAAAAACGAAAAAGTCCTTTATACATAGCCAGGTTATTGGTTGAGCTCCAGCTTTGTCTTAAAAGAAGTAATCATCGATAGGTTAAGTTTTTGAGAAGTGGAGCCTTCAGAAATCATTAGAATGAAACTGGAGAAATTATCAATATTCCTTCTTTCTTTGAGCATGATACATACAACTGAATGGGGCATTGTTAGATAAAGAATCAGAAAAAGGTAATACTAGGAGGGCAAAGTGCTCAAGAGAAAGGGTCAAACATAATTGCTTGTTTACAGATGAAGCCAGACAACATTTAGGTTGATAATCAACTCCAGCTATGCGATATGTATTACACTCAGTCAGCAGCTAAGGAGCCAAAGTTAAGTGGGAGGGGATATCGACAAGCAGGGATGTTCTCTACAAAAGTTCCAAAGTATACTACTCACTTGTCCATTATACTAAAAAAATAGATTTTCACTTTTACTTACTTTCACCATATCAAGAGAAGACAATTACTCATATCAAATCATTTTGCAAAAACTATGCACCAATTAATATGGGTCTCATAGTAAATTCTGCACTAATTTATAATTTCTTAAGGGAGTGCAAAGTCAATAGTGGACAAGTAAAAGTGAACGTAGAGAGTATTAGCTACATTGTTAGAGAAATATGGAGATTTTTCCTTTCAGCAACACCAATATTTTGAGTAAAAGAGCACGGCGTATCCTGAACATCAATATGATCTTAGGAATATGATTGCAACACCTTACCAATGGATAGTCTATAAAATAGGAAAATGAGCAGGACATCTGGATGAATCTAAGTAAATAATTCTGACCATATTATCCTTAAGAAGATAAAAGGTGACAGCCATCTTAGAGAAATTAATTAGAGTCCAAGCTAATATTGCTGCCTTGTTGAGAAAGAAGACACAAAAACCAAATCCTGAAGTGCTAATTTTGATTGATTACGAATAAGATAGATCATCTGAAGTTCTAACATTCCCTATACAATATGTTACTCAGATGCTTCCTATCCAGAATGGATTCTCGATGAAAATTAGGATATGACTTATTGTAAACACAATAATATGAATCAAAATGTTTTACTCTGTGTGGCAAGTAGATGTCCAAATATGGTTCCTGATTCCCTTCTCTTGCCAAAATAGAAAGCACAATTAATGTAACTTGAAGAAAGGAAAAACTTCCAAGACATTTAGTACTATAAGCCATTCCCCCATACGCACATGAGATTAGATCATGTTGATCAATGCGATACTTTACTGCTGATGTTGTTGTAACAAAGAATTAAACCACCACAGGAAGGATGAGTTCATTCCCCAACAAGGGACTTTCAATATTCTCATCAAAAGATTAATGAATTATTCTCAATATATGTGTTCTGTCCCACTTCTTAAGATTACAGAAAACGAAGAGTCCATATTGCTCTCTACTTTCCAACTCCATCCTCTCCCCTTCAAAAGTTGCAGTACACAGTAATTTGGGACATATATTTGTTGACTTGTATTATATTCGTTCTAGTTTTCGTTATATATTTAGGGGCGTTGTTTTTCTTTGTATGTGAGAAGAGAGAATTGTAAGCACAAACTCCCTATTTTCGAATATAGTGAAATCTGCAGCGGCAAAGTGGACGTAGTTATCGCATTGAGAGTGAACCACTATAAATCTGTGTGTTATTTGTTCTTCGCTTATTTACTGTTTTCATTAGGTCGAATTTAAAACTCAAATCCTAATAATATTTTTAATAATGTGGACAAATAATAAATAGGAACTTTTTTCAAATCATCAAATGGCTAAATTCAACCAAGTTTGTCTCTTATTAGTAGCCAGAGCATAAAATTGATGAACCAGCAGCTTTGCTCCTCTTGGCACTGCATGAAATGCAATATCAAAAGGCACCAAACTGGGAATTTCCAATGACTTCCCCAGGATCATATACTCCTTTGTTCACTTTTAGTTATCACATTTCAATTCTCGAGAGTAACATTACATAAACTTTGACTAACATTTTAAGATGTATTTTTCTGTCATATTAATATGAGAAAAATATAACTTATAATACTTTCTTTATAATTTTTGAACATCTAAATTTTAATTTTAAATAATTAAATTAATCTAATTCATTTTAGCTCCAAATATTAATTAAATTAACTCTCAAAAGCGAAACGTGATAAGTAAAAGTAAACATAGGGAATATCTAACACATATTCATCAACCCCATGTCTTTCTTTACCCACCTTCACCCTCTGTTAGGTTATTTTTGGAAAAAATGGAACCAACGAAAATGTGATAGAAAATTTCTTTGTTTCTAAAATTTCATTAACCATTTTAAACTGACACATAAACAAAGTAATACCAACTCTTTCTACCACTAATTTTTTTTTTTTTTTGTAAACAAAAATAATACTCCGTCCCTTCACTCTTGCTACGTTTCGCTTCTCGTTAGTCTATTTGACTAATCTTTGAAGCTAAATTGAATAAGATTGATTCAATATTTTAAAATTAAAATTTAGATATTTGAAAACTATACGAAAAATACAATAAGTTGAAAGTTTTCTCGTATTAATATGATGAAAAAATACATCTTAAAATGTCTGTCAAAGCTCATATAATTTGACTCTCGAGAAATAAAAGGTGACAAGTAAAGATGAACGAAGAGAGTAATTAAATATTCTAATTGTAGATAATTTTAAACATATGAAACCTACAACACCTTCAACCAAGAAAACTATTACGAGAGTCATTGAAGTTGGTCCTGTTAGAGAAATATACTTCGCACTACAAAGCTCCTTTCGATTACAGTTTTTTTTTAGGGGTGAGCACGGGTACAAGGTATCAGATATCCGATCAGAACCAACACTAACGGATAAATTCCGGATAGATATATTATAATAACGGGTAGGTTCCGGGTAGTAAAATTAGGAACCGATCAATGTCGGGTCCGGTTCCGGCGAATAGAGACAGGATACCCGGACCCGGAACCGATACCCGAAACCTATGAAATATTAAATATTTTTACTTTTTTAATTCCATTATTTTTTAGTTAATAATGTGCGATAAAGTATCTCGTAGATTTGATGGACCCTGCTACCGGGATGGTTGATAAGGCTGTTGTTGTTTTGTCCAATCTTGCAACCATTCCCGAGGGAAGAGCAACAATCGGTCATGTAGGGATTCCTCTTCTTGTTGAGTTGTTGAGCTGGGCTCTGCAAGGGGTAAAGAGAATGCAGCAGCTCTCTTGCAACTATGCACAAACAAGGTTCTGCAACATATTTCTCCAAGAAGGAGTTGTTCATCCATTAGTCACATTGTCACAATCTATTTAAGCAACACAAAAATTTACAGGGTATTCGAAAACCTGGTTCCAGATTGAGGTACCGCGGTATCTAAATTCCAGTAAGTTACTGGAACTGAAAACTGAATTTGCACCGCGGTTCCAGGTTGAGGCACCGCGGTGCCTCTCCAAAATTTCGAGACAATTTTTCTGATTCATTTCATCTCTTACACATTTCTTCCTTTCATTTACCAACGTGAAACCATTTGTCATTTGGCAAATAACCGTCTATTTCCTTACGTCTCAAACAATTCGTATACGTACCAATATCTCTTCCATTTAAGGAAATTATGTCCTTGGCACTATAAGTGCACGTGTGTGGAAACAACATTTCCGACGTGCGGGGCCCCTAATTGTTCGATTCATAATTAATAGGATTAACTTTATTTCACGTTTAATAAATATTTCCAACAATCCCCTTTTGGAAGAGATTTTGGTACATGCATATGGTGTCTTTCTAGCAATCACTCGGCGGAACGATGTTGCTTCTGGAGAGGTAGTCGGAGCTTTGAACCTTCCATAGTAGAATACCATCGGTCATATTTACTGTGTGGTGAACGTGATGTCTTGAACCGTCAGTGTTTAGTATATGCCAATACAATTATACCAACACAACATCTTTCCTACTCCATCTTTCTAGTGTTTTTGTCCATCGTAGGCCGTGGACACCCTTGGTTTCTTAAGTGCATTCATTTGAGGTGGCCTGTCCTCACACTTAAATAAGTGGTCTCCTATAATGTATCCTGAATACCCAGCTATACAAGCCTTAGGAACCATTAAAAGTTTCCCCAACCTAACCTCAATTTGAGGATCATTAAAGATTTGAAAACTTATCATTTACCCTTCTACAGGTAGCACTTTATGTCTATCACGGGAATGACCTTGGATTATGTTTCTTAAGAAGAAATAATTATCCGAAGTGCTCTTGCTTCCACCGAAGCGCTCAACTGAACCTTTACAATTTAGTTTTCCCATTGAACCTTATCATTGGGATCTCCAGTCCGTAAGGTTGGGTGTCCACTATATTGATTCTTATTAATTGGGTTTTAAGCCCATTCCCCTAGACAGACAATACATCTGATCTCTGGTCATTTCCTTCGTCAAGGGATCTGCGATGTTTTCCTTAGATTTTACGTAATCAATAGAAATAACACCCGAGGTGTCAGCTGCCTAATGGACTCATATCTCCGTCGAATATGACGAGACTTGCCATTGTACATAGAACTCCGTGCTCTTCCTAGAGCCGACTGACTATCGTTGTGGATCATTACAGAAGTCACGGATTTATCCCAATCTGGAATATCTTCTAAGAGACCATGAAGTCATTCAACTTACAAATGAGTCTTGCCAATTTATTGACTGCATACGCGATATTAGGTGGAGTGTAGTTTGATATACATCAGACTACCAATCACATATGCGTATCGATCCTGGCGTACGGGCACACCAAGATGTTTGTCAATCTTTTGACTTCTATCCAATGGTGTCGTTATTGGTGAACTATCGAACATATCCAATTTCTTCAGCACATCCTTGATGTAGTGAGATTGAGACGAGACCAATTCGTTAGTTGTCTTAGAGATCTTGATCCCTAAGATAACATCTACGATACCCATATCTTTCAAGTCAAAATATTGTTTTTAGCACATTCTTAGTCTCTAGGATTACACTAGGACTGCACTCAGTGATCAACAAGTCATTTACATAGAGGAATGTTATGCCTAATCAATTGGTCATTACTTATGCCTAATGAATCGATCATTTCCTCTTCATGTAAACACACTCGTCACACTTGTTAATAGAGACCATTTTCGATAGTAGAGTACTATCAAATTTCTCGTGCTATTGTTTAGGGCTTGTTTCAGCCTGTACAATTATTTGACAAGCAGACAGACATTTGTCTCTTATTTTGGAACCACATACCCCTCTAGTTGGTCTATATATATTTCTTCTTCCAAATCACCATTTAGGAAGGTTGTCTTAACATCCATTTGATGTATTTCAAGATCCCGCAAGGCGGTGATATTCTTGAACATACGCATGAATGTCTTAGATTTGTACTTGTCTATAGACCCATTGGCATTGTTGGTTCTCAACTTTTTGTTTTGTGACGCTTAGATGCTTTAGAAGCTTCATCTTTACTTTTGAGTAAGTAAAGGTAGCACAAACTTGTGTCATCATCTAAGAAAGTCACAAAGTACTTGTTCCCCCTCTAGCTTGAGCGAACTTCAAAATACATATGTTGATATGTGTGAGTTCTAGAGGACCGGTTTCCCTTTCGACGGATCTAAGAAGACTTTTTGAACAGTCTTTGCCTTTATGCCCACCTCACACTTATGTTGAGGGTTTATGTCGATAGACAACAATGATTCCAACCTTACCAATCTTAGTATAGATCGATAGTTAACACGTCTAATCTATGGTGCCATAAATTAGAAGACACAAACATGTAAAATGAAGGCTCAGTTTTATTGATATTGAAGAAAACATTGTAGGTGCAGTGTTTGCCCTAAGGAGCCTTCACAGGCGAATCTCCTTAAGTAGAACGCATTACAGGAGTAGCATTAACTTTAAAGAGTCCTTCACAGACGAAGCCCCTACTTACAAAAGTTCCATTTTTCGTGATTACAAACTTGTTAGCCTCGAATACTAGCCTAAAACCATCATTGACCAACAAAGGTCCAGAAATTAAGTTCCTTTGAATTTCCGGGACATGCATCACTTCCTTTAGAGTCAGCTCCTTTCCGGACGTCATCTTGAGGATTACCTTTCCTACCCCAGCACATTGAAAGAAGAATTGTTGCCCATGAACAACTTCTTATCCGTAACTGGTGTATACGTGGAGAAGACATCTTTGTTGGAACAAATGTGACGGGTAGCGCCTGTATCCAGCAACCATTGAGTAGGATTCTCAACAAGGTTAGCTTCTAGCACCACTGCTGAGAATTATTCAATCATATCGTCTAGGAGCGTGTCTTCGATGATGTTTACCTTATCCTTTCCTTTGGCCTTATCATGTTTTTGCTTGCGGCAGTCTTTGGCCATATGACCAAATTTACCACAATAGTTGCATGTTCCCTTAATCTTTTCAGTTGTTTGGGACTGGCCATCCTTTTGGAACTTCCGCTTTTTGCTTGAGTTCCCTTTGACTTCCGTCAGATTTGTCTTAGCCTCAGCGGGTTGTTTCCCCTTTGGCATGGCCTTCTTACCTCTTGAATCTGGAGTTTGACAATAAGTTCGTCTAAGATCATCTCCTTCGTTTTGAGTTTCAAGTAATTCATAAACTCATTCCACGAGGGAGACAACTTTTCGATTAATGCCCCAACCAAGAATTTCTCGTTGGGCTTCAATCCTTCCAATTCTAGGTGATGAAGAATCATTTGAAATTCCTGGACTTGGGATGACACATTCCACCATTTGAAACTTCAGAAATTTTCCAATGATGAACTTCTTACTACCCGCATCTTGGGTGTTGTACTTCTTTTGTAGTTTGTCCCACAACTGCTTGGAAGTTTC
Organism: Przewalskia tangutica; assembly: GCA_029844215.1. Classification (NCBI taxonomy): domain Eukaryota; kingdom Viridiplantae; phylum Streptophyta; class Magnoliopsida; order Solanales; family Solanaceae; genus Przewalskia; species Przewalskia tangutica. The sequence continues at coordinate 151,545,187 of CM056719.1, forward strand.
AATAGTACAATATACCGTGTAGAGAGGATCAGACAAACTATTAAGAATGTAGTTCCTGCACATGAAATCACTATGTTTCTATGCCTCACGAACCATCTTCATGTCATCATCAACATGGTTACCTTGGCCCCCTCCCGCCAAGTCATTTGGCTGAGGGTCCGTGTCTTCCCCAACTTGTGGAGGGTCCTCGGTTAGGAAATGTTTTAGTCCCATAACCGTCAGGAAAAATAGCATCTTTTGCTTCCATCGCTTGAAATGTGCACCCATGAACTTCTCGTGACGTTCATGGTGAAAACCAGCGGGAGGGGAGTAGGAGCACTCCCTTGACCAGTAACAAAGGTGTTGGGAACGCCTTGAGCAGTACCATAGGCACTGTGAATACCTTGAGCAGGAGCATAGGCGTTGTGGACGCCTTGAGGAGCAGTGGGGGCACTAGTTGTGCCAAACATATTGTTGACACCAGTTGTGTGATCGGTATATTTTATATACACTTTTAGAGTCATTTTTAGTTAGTATTTTGCTCATTTTTGTGTAAATATGTGTCGTGTCAGGGTAGTTTTTCTTCATTTTGAGTCAAAGCGGTCAAAAATGGAGAAATGGCGAAAATAAGAGAAAATGAGCTTATTTGAGATGGAATTGCACACTTAAAGGGCCAATAAATGAAGCCTAAGAAGTCTCGGAAAGTATAGAAGAAATCGACGGTCCGACGAAAATGGACATCGAACCGAAAATCGGTAGATTAACGCTCAGCGCCGCGCCGCTAACAGCCGCGACGCTTGAAATGCTGAAAGTTGGATTCGTCGCAGGAGTTTCGGCGTCGTGGCGCCGGCTGCATGCAGCGGCACGCTGGATTTTTGAGTTTCGGCGGGTGACACGTTTTTCAGGGCACAAGAGGACAACTTTTCCTACCTATATAATCCCTAAACCCTGCTGATTCTGTAAATTCTCCATACCACTATTCTAACATCTTCCATCTTGTAAATACTCCACAACACAACTCTTGGAGGCTAGAAGGCTTTGAGACCTAGTTCAAGTATTTTTTTTTACTTTTTCTTTTTCTTTGTTTTATTTCAGTTCATGTTGGAGATTGTATTAGTTCTTAGCGTGACTATGGCTAGGAGCTAAGTATTTTCTGCACAAGATTGAACTCTCGTATATCCTAACCGGAAATATGATGACAAATTAGTTAACCTGATATCTTAATAAGAAGAAGATTCTTTAGCATTGCATTAGCACATGAAATAGTGGATAGTTGAGGAGATTGAAATCTCTATTTTCTTCATAACTGTTGTAAACCCAAAGTAATATAATCTTTAGTTTATTTTCTACACTTAGCCATAATTCTTAGTATAATTCTCAAACAAAAGAACGATTGCCAAATAGATACAATAGAATAAATAATCGGTACTTAATAAACCAGTCTCTGTGGATGATAAACTCGGTCTTACAGACTTTATTACTTGAACGATACGTATACTTGCGTAAGCATCTACAAATATCGCAACAAGGCACGCGGTCCTGTCCTTGTGGCACCGCAGTGCCTCTCCAAATTTCCGAGACGATTTTTCTGATTCGTTTCATCTCTTACACATTCCTTCCTTTCATTTACTGATGCGCGAAAAGATGCACACACTTTTAAACGCAAGTGCACGTTATCGTATCAAGTAGTATAGTCTTAGATAAGACCGAATATCGTCCTCTAGGATTAGGGTCCAAGTATCAGTTATCTATTTTCTAGTATCTATTTGGCGAATTGATAATTGATTTGGTTGTTTATAACTATGAATTATAAAAGCTATTTAAATATAAAGGTTTACTTCAGTTGTAATGAGAATAGGGCTTCTTTGGAGAAAGCAGGTTTACGAAATCGTTTTATACTCCCGTTAGGGTTATATAAACACTCAACCCCAGTATCGTTCCTTACCTAACTTTCGCTGATAAGGGTAACTCTATAGGAGGATTAAGAACAAAAACCTAGTTGACCGTCACGCACAATGCGCAAAATTAGGGTTGTTAAGCCTCTCATCAACGCTACAAAACTAATTGAGGTATTTTCATCCCCAATTCAAGCCTGTCTACCCAACTTACAGCATATTCACAATCCCCTTTTCGTAATCGATTAGAAATCATATAGTGATAATTAGTTGTCAATTAATTACCAAGAATTCAAATTTCAATTATTGGATAGATCTCTCAATAAGAAAAACAACCATAAACATGCATTAAATTATAGCATAAGTTTCAAGCAATTCAACATAGAAAGCCCTATAAGAGAATTAATTCCTAGCCATAAATATGACAAGAACTAATCTCATGTTCTTCATAAAACCAAATAAAGTAAAAGAAAAGAAAAGAAAATTACTAAGAATGAGTCTCAAGCCAATCATCCAAGGGTTGTGTTGTGGAATATTTACAAGGTGGATTGGTGGAAGGATGGATGTAGAATGGTGAATGGTAGAATGGAGAATGAATAATTCTTCTAATGATGTAGAGTATTTATAGCCAAAGAATCCTTTAGGTGAAGGGTTAAGGATTTATGTAGGAAAGGAAAAGTTATTAGAATCCTTTTAGGTAAGGGTTTTTAGGTAGGAAAAGGTTTTTCTTTAGGTATGAAAAATTATCCCTTTTGAAGGAAAAGTTATCCCTTTAGGATTACGAAACATGTCAAATTCGCCCAACAATTCACAATTCGCGTCGTATGCGCCGCAGCCTGAGGCGCGCGGCTCAAATTCAGCAACTCTTCGACTTTCAAGACTTTGGGCGCCATGGCTCTATTGGCCGTACGGCTGACATTTTTCTCGCGAATTCCGTTTCGTCGTCTTTTCTCGTCGGACTTGGTCGATTTTCTCTATAATTCGGAACTTCTTAGACTTCATTTCTTGGCCCTTTGTGTGCAATTTCATCTCTTTTATGCTCATTTCATCTCCTTTTCGTCATTTCTCCATTTTTGACCGTGTGACACAAAAGAAAGGAAAACGACCTAATCTTTGTACTAAACATAAATAAAATGAGTAAAAGACTAACTAAAAATGACTCAAAAGGTGTATATAAAATACACCGATCAAATACCCCCAAACTTAACCTTTGCTCGCCCTCGAGCAAAGATAGAAAGAAAGAAATAAAAGACTCAAAAACGAAAATAAAGGACTCACTGACATTGATCACTTTTGATGCATTAGTGTTATCTAGAAAAACATGAAGGTTAGCAGAATAATATGCAGGAACATGTAACATGAAATTTTTCAGCACACTAAACACATTGAGCTAGATATTTCACAAACTCATATTTATCATGCTTTAATGGAAGTCAATATACTAAATCATGCATATAAATTCAAAAATCCTATGGCATGCTTACTTGCTATTCTCCACTAATCCTGAATATGCATAAAAGAGATCTTCAGGACTTTAAGGGTTGTAATGTAGGCTTAGGTAGGGGTTGGTAAAAATAGGCATTTAGGCTCATTTTTGTGTACCATAAGCTCTTTAGCTTTTCAAGATTTCCTTTTCTTTTGTTCTTTTCTTCACTTCAATTCTATCTTTTCCTCTTTTGTTTGGGAGAATGAAGAGTATTATAATAACAAGCACCCCAAACTTAGGCTTTTGCCTCTTTCTTATTACTTTTTATTGGGGTGCAACAAACTCATTCACTCTTTTGTCTCTTTTTAACACAATTGATTCCACTACTTCACATTTTTACTTATGGCACAACTGTGGGAATATAGGGTGTCAAAGAAGTTTCAATTTTAGGCTCAATGGGTGACTAGGGATACTTTTAAAGTTCGGGGTAGAAAAGAGTGGTAAAATTGACTATCAAAGAAATGCACGAGTCATCTCCCTATCATGCATATCCTAACTATTTACTCAAATAGCAAGCAATCATAACACATAGGTTTTCATAATTTAGCATGCACAATTTTAAGCAAGAAACTCCAATAGACAGATTTTTGTGAGTTTTTGGCATATCTAACCTAGGTGTTTAGTTGCTTCTAATTCCATTACATTATTCCACCTTCCTTCACTAGGTGTTTCTAGCAACTACAGCATACATGATCTTTGATAGGTAATTATGAAAAAAGAAAGAAAAAAAAAAAAAAATTGTGACTCAAAAATAAACACAAAATAATAATAAAAAAAGACTTAATTGAAACATAACAACACACAAATAAAACACCCCCAAAAATAAATCACAAAATGTCCCCAATTTGTGCAAGACTCAAAGAAAATAAAAGAAAATGACAACTTCATCGACACAACACAAATGTCATAACGAGGTCTAGGATGAAAAATTCGAATTTGCGGAAATATGGCTCTCTCAAGTTCCGCGCCATGCCTCGAGATTCAGCGCGCCGCTAGTACTTGTGACCTGAGTTCCGCGCCAGCCGATTCTGGCGCCCAGCGACGCTTTTCCTTTTTTTTCAGCGTTTGTTGCTCCTTTTTCCTCGGTTTTCACCCACCTTTGATCCAACAACACAAAACAAGAACCCAAGACCGTGAGACTGTTCAAGACAAAATAAAATAAAATAAAGACAGAAATTAAAATAACATAATTAAAAACATTGGGTTGCCTCCCAACAAGCGCTGTCTTTAACGTCTTTTAGCCGGACGCAATTAACCTTTCCGAGTGCCCATTGGATCCTTCTGCGAATCTTGCAATCCGCAGAGTTATTGTTGCAGGTCTCACTTCAACTACAACAATTGCTTCAAACAAGGGCCTCAAATATACGATTATCCCCCAAGTATACAAGACATGCTTGTCTTTTAGGTTCTCTCTAATGTAGGGATCAGTGAGATTCCCTACATCTTTCAACTCTAGGGGGTGCCCTTGATGGTATTGACTTCCTGTTTGGGAGTCAATTTTGACAGCTGGTGGTGTTTCTTCTGCAATAGGTACAAGAAAAAGATTTTCCAAGGAATCCAAGAAGGTGAATAATTGGATCTCTGCACTCTTCTCCTTCTCTACACCAACTGTCTTGCCAGATTCCTCAATAGTTGGATTTGGTTCGGGCTCCTCAATTTGTTGTTCGTTGTTGAATATGATTGCGAGTTCTGCTATTTGCGTTTCCAACTTCTTTATGCCCGACCTTATTTCGTCCATGAACTGAGCTTGGGACCTCGTGAGACTGAGTAGAGTTTCTCGTAATTCCTCCCTCTCTTCCTCTATGGTTGGAGCTCGATCATATTGACAGTATAAATCCATGTCTTAGGGATCCCTAAGATAAATCAAAACCAACAACGAATCACGGCACCTCGATTTTTTTTTTTTAATAACGAAAAACGTAAAAATAAAAAAATTAAAACCAAATTAGAAATTAAAAATAGATAATTTGATATTGAACTATTGCCTAATCCCCGGCAACGGCGCCAAAAACTTGATGCGCGAAAAGATGCACACACTTTTAAACGCAAGTGCACGTTATCGTATCAAGTAGTATAGTCTTAGATAAGACCGAATATCGTCCTCTAGGATTAGGGTCCAAGTATCAGTTATCTATTTTCTAGTATCTATTTGGCGAATTGATAATTGATTTGGTTGTTTATAACTATGAATTATAAAAGCTATTTAAATATAAAGGTTTACTTGGTTGTAATGAGAATAGGGCTTATGTATCCTCACTATCCGCTTATGCTACTCATTAATGCATTACTTATGGTATTCTTCTTTTGGAGAAAGCAGGTTTACGAAATCGTTTTATACTCCCGTTAGGGTTATATAAACATTCAACCCCAGTATCGTTCCTTACCTAACTTTCGCTGATAAGGGTAACTCTATAGGAGGATTAAGAACAAAAACCTAGTTGACCGTCACGCACAATGCGCAAAATTAGGGTTGTTAAGCCTCTCATCAACGCTACAAAACTAATTGAGGTATTTTCATCCCCAATTCAAGCCTGTCTACCCAACTTACGAGATATTCACAATCCCCTTTTCGTAATCGATTAGAAATCATATAGTGATAATTAGTTGTCAATTAATTACCAAGAATTCAGCTCAATTATTGGATAGATCTCTCAATAAGAAAAACAACCATAAGCATGCATTAAATTATAGCATAAGTTTCAAGCAATTCAACATAGAAAACCCTATAAGAGAATTAGTTCCTAGCCATAAATATGACAAGAACTAATCTCGTGTTCTTCATAAAAACTGAAATAAAGTAAAAGAAAAGAAAAGAAAATTACTAAGAATGAGTCTCCAAGCCAAGCATCCAAGGGTTGTGTTGTGGAATATTTACAAGGTGGATTGGTGGAAGGATGGATGTAGAATGGTGAATGGTAGAATAGAGAATGAATAATTCTTCTAATGATGTAGAGTATTTATAGCCAAAGAATCCTTTAAGGTGAAGGGTTAAGGATTTATGTAGGAAAGGAAAAGTTATTAGAATCCTTTTAGGTAAGGGTTTTTAGGTAGGAAAAGGTTTTTCTTTAGGTATGAAAAATTATCCCTTTTTGAAGGAAAAGTTATCCCTTTAGGATTCTGAAACATGTCAAATTCGGCCCAAGATTCACAATTCGCAGCGTCGGCCGGCCTGATCAGCGCGCGGCGCTGAAATTCAGCAACTCTTCGGACTTTCAAGACTTTGGCGCCATGCGGCTATTTTTCTGGCGAATTCCGTTTAAGTCTTTTCTCGTCCGGACTTCGTCTGATTTTCTCTATAATTCCCGGAACTTCTTAGACTTCATTTCTTGGCCCTTTTGTGTGCAATTTCATCTCTTTTATGCTCATTTCATCTCCTTTTCGTCATTTCTCCATTTTTGACCGATGTGACACAAAAGAAAGGAAAACGACCCTAATACTGTACTAAACATAAATAAAATGAGTAAAATACTAACTAAAAATGACTCAAAAAGTGTATATAAAATACACCGATCATTACCAACGTGAAACCATTCGTCATTTGACCAATAACCGTCTATTTTCTTACGTCTCAAACAATTCGTATACATACCAATATCTCTTCCATTTAAAGAAATTATGATCATTGGCACTATAAGTGTACGTGTGTGAAATCAACGTTTCCGACGTGCGGGACCCCTAATTGTTCGATTCATAATTAATAGAATTAATTTTATTTTACGTTTAATAAATATTTTCAACACTAATTTCGATAACCCGTTTGTTACATGGTGGGTTTGCCAGTGGTGAATCTAGTGTATGATGTACGGGTTCACATGAACCAATTACTATTATATTTGTATATTAATTAAAAATTGTTATATGAATTCATAAACTTCAAATTGTAATCCACCTATAAGATTCACAGTTATGCCCAGATTCCAGATGAAGCTTGACCTATCTAGACTGCATGACCCCTGGACCAGTTTGTTTAGACTAATTAAATGCAGTCTATTAATATTCTGGATCAACTTTAGTAGCAATGTTGAAGTTGCACCTATATGAAGTAATAATAACCCAATGTACAGTATTTTGGAATGTTCTTCTATTCATAAAAAATATTTATAGGATATAATATTCTCTCCATCTCATATTACTTGGCCACATTACTAAATATGTTCAAAATTATTTGGCCATTTTCTAAAAATAAGATAAAATTAATTAAAATTTTTTACTTTGCCCTTAACGTTAATTATTTTTTAAAGTAATCAATATTGATTAGAATGTAATTAATTGAAAAGAGATAAGAATAATGTGATACAAATATTTTTTTATTTATGATTTTTTAAGGAACGCATAAAAAGAAAAGTGATCAATTAATTTGAAACTGAAAGAGTAGCGACTTATCATATGTTCTCCATAAGTTAGACACATGTAGGTCTCCCATGGCCCTAGTATGAAAGTTATGGGCCTTTTGGATTTTTGCGGCTGCTTCCACTTGGTATTTGTCCAATAAATGCTTGAAAATTGTTAAACAGTGTCCGAAAATATTCTTCAGTGCCGCAACTCTTAGGACACAGCGTCGCGGCTCAGGCCCACATTCAATGGGCTCCCGGGCAGGCCATATTCAGGACGCATACCGTGTCCAGCAGTTGACACATTATTCTTGTATATTTGGTAGACTTAATCTTGTACCATAATTAGAATTATACTATTAACTTAATTGTATAGAATATGGTTTTAGATGTAAAGTAGGAATATGATTCTCGTATTGTAACTTGTATATATATGCCTTCAATCAATAAGAATAATCAAGAGATTATTTCTTTCATGGTATCAAAAGTCTAGGTTCTCTTTACCTTGCTTTCGCTCCTAAACTTTTCTCTCTTTTCTCGGATTTCTGACCTACAGCCGCGGCGCCTCCCTCTCTGTTTGCCCAAAAGCTGCGACACTTCTCTGTTAAAACTCCTATCTCACAAATTCCCTTCACCGAATCTTGTTAATCTATTCCCTATGACTGATAAGAATAATTTTCATCCTGCCCTCACAGTTTCTAACATCAAGAGCGTCATCCCTATCGTTCTTGACCTAGAAAACGTTCAATATGGGACGTGAGAGGAATTATTTAAGATTCATGCTTTGGCACATAAAGTCCTCCACCACATCATTCCTCAAACTCCTCCAAATGAGGGTGATAAGGCGTCTACTTCTATGACGGTTGTGCCCACTAAAGAAGCATCCATAATTATGGGTCATGCTTGATGTCAAGGTTCTTCAGTGGATTTATGTCACTATCTCTTTGAATATTTTACAGACGATTATGGAACCCAACTCCACAGCTATGACGGCGTGAGATCGATTTCGAGACATATTCCAAGATAACAATCATTCTCGAATTATTATCCTTGAGCAGGAATTCTCACACGTGGTTATGACGAATTTTCAAAACGTTTCTTCTTATTGCAAACGCCTCAAGGACTTGACAGACCAACTCAGCAACGTGGGTTCTCTTGTTTCTAATAGTCGTCTAGTTCTTCAGATGGTTGCAGGCCTGTCAGAGGCCTATAACGGTGTTGCTTCGGTTATTCGTCAGAGTAACCCCCTGCCAGGATTTTATTAAGCCCGTTCTATGCTTACTTTGGAAGAAGCCGAATTGGCTAAGAAAGTGGCGATTGGGGACAGTCCTGTCGTCAAGATTGTTGACAGTCAATTTTGACCAATTTTTCGTATATTTATTGTAATTTTATGTGTTTTAGGACACCGCATTTTAATCATCATTTTTTACATTTTTTATCTTTTTATTTTAAATTAAGCATTATGTCTTTGTTAATATTATGTTTCCATTATTATTACACCGTCGTTTATTTTAATAATATTTGCATCTCTTTAAATAATTAATTGACATCCCGTTTTAATTTTTAATTAGACATTAAACATTTGCTAAATATTGTATTTTATTATTATTGCATCGGCATTTTCATTTTAATAATTTTGCATCTTTTTAAATAATTTTTCTTTTAAATAATTAACCTGTTTTGCATTTCATCAAATCAGTCCCAATTCGAGGCTTAATTCGGATCAGTCCAATCCAACACCCTTTTTATTTTTTATTTTAATCCAACACCCCTTTATTATCCCATCTAAAAATCAAATACCACTTTTCATTTTCCCCCCAAAACCAAACCCAAACCCTAAACCTAAATAACCACTATAAATAAAACATTACCCTCATTCACTCACTCACTTCCCATCAGCAGCCGAACCCCCCCCCCCCTTTTCACATGTTCCCTTCGCCGCCCTTCGCCGGAGTTCTAAAAAAAAACTCCGGCGAACTCTCATACCCATCAGCCGTCTATACAACCCCTCCCCTTTTCATTTTTGGGACGCTCCCAACACAAAATCAAAACCTATATCCTCTCCCGTCGTCGCCGGAGTCCGCAAACCCCATCCGCCACCACCACCACCTCACCTCCACGCCATCGCCCGCCGGAGGTGATGACGACGGGTTGCACACGAATACCCTCGACTCTCTCATCGCTCCCGCCCTCCCATCTGATTCAAGCTCGGCGAGAAGATCCCCATCTGGCCAACACTACACCGCATCACCTCTAACTCCGGCCACCTTGGGTTTGGTTCTAAATTTTTGAATATATTGGTTGTTGAACTGATTTTCTTTTTTTTGTTGGTAATTGGCCGGAGTTGCAAACTCCGGCGACCTTTATGCGGCTTTATCTTTTGGGATCGGTATGTTGTAGTTAATGGCTTTTACGATCCGCCGAGTTTTAAAACTCCGTGACCCTGTTGGTTTAATTTTTGGTTTCTGTTGTTGGTTGTCGGACTGATTTCCCGCTTTTGGTATACTGCCGGAGTTTTGCGACCTTCTGAAAATTCCGGCGAACTTACTGCTGTAGTTTCCACTGTTTTCGCGGATTATTTTTTTTCACTGTTTAGCTGTTGTTGTTTACTGTTCGTCGGGTTTTGGATCCGGCGAATATCGCTGCCCACTGTTTCTGTTGTGTCCTTTGGTTTCACGGTCACTATGTTTTGCTGTGTTGCTATTACTTCTTTTACTGTCCGTTGGATTTTGGGACTGATTTTGACAATTTTGCTCCTTTATTTTTATTAAACTGATTTTAAAGAACAGATAATACACTGTTGTTATTTTACTGGTTTGAACATGATACTACACTTTAAGTGACCAATGAAAAAGTTATCCGTCGATTTTTGAGGCCTCCACAGTTGCAAAGACGGAAAATAAAATAAAATGAAGCTTTCTGGGCGTTGATGATTTCTTCTACTTACACAGGATAACCAACATGCGCTGGCGGGGCGAATTTTCGCAGCCGGACTTGTTTAGGATGTTCCACTTTATTTTTATATCTGAGCCCTCCGTGTTTAAAACTATTACTGTTTTGGCGCGGATTTGAAAGTTTTATTTATTTTATTGTTTCTAACAATATTGGCCGATGAAGGAATCTCCGTCTGATTTCCAAGGCCTCCCCTGTACAAAAGACGGATTTATTTTTGGCTTTACTTATTAATTATTGTCATTGCTTTAAAATTATTTATTCTATTACTAACTTTTACTAAGTATTTATGCAGGTACCCGGAGATCATCTTGTGCAAAAGGCCTAAAAATGGCTAAAAGATGTCCCGAAGTTTTATTTGATTTTAGCTTTATTATTCTGTATTGCATTCCATTTTAATTGTAAATTATGAAAACTGGTTAAAATATATAGAATAAAAAAGGGCAATAAATAATTAACCTAGATTTGAACGAATAACCGCAAGTTAGCGGATCTCAAATGATGCATAACCCCTTCCCTTTAGGATAATAAAGAACCCTGATCCAGAACCTCATTAATTTTGCAGAGCATTAAATGGAGATTAATTGAAGTATTCTTATTGCAATAAATCAAATGTCCTAATTCACTTAACTAATTAGGTGGCGACTCCTCAAAATCAACATTATTGCTCCATCCAGGGAACCGCGCCAAAGAGCAACGTTGCGGATACCGTTCAGACCCCGAGGTAAAAAATGGGCGAGACAATGATGACTGCTTCCAATTTTTCTCCTTTCAATCCAGCCAACGTGACCCAAAATCACAAGAACGGGGTGGTACGAAGGGCCAAAATCCGAAAAATAATGGCAAGAATCGTGGCGGCAACAACAGGGGCAACCGTCAGCAGCAACAACAGTTCCGGGGCCCATAGGGGGCCCCTGGACAGTGGCAGAGGGTCCCAGCACCACATAACGCCGCGACTCAACCTTACAGCACTGCGACTCAGCCTTACAGCACCGCGTCCCAGCCTTACAGAGTCGCGGCGCATCAACCGCGGCCCAGCTTCTTCTCAGGTTAGACTTCAGGGTTCAGACCAGCGTATGGACAGCCCCAACAGTCCGGTATACTTGGACCTCGACCCCCTCAGGCTCACCACATAATGGCCACCACTCAGACCGACATTGAAGCAGCGATGCACACACTTGGATTGACTCAACCGAACCCTAATTGGTACCTGGACACCGGCGCCACTACCCACTTGACATCCGACCAAGGTACTCTCTCGTTTTATTCTAATTTGAGCACTAATCGTGGTATAACTATTGGTAATGACAGTTATATTCCAATTAAGGGTTATTGTAATAAAACTTTGTCCCCTCCTCATCTACCACTTGTCCTGAAAAATACTCTTCATGCCCCCAAATTGATTAAAAATTTAGTATATGTCCGTAAATTCACCATGTTAATTGGGTTTCTATTGATTTTGATCCGTTTGAATTTTCTGTGAAGGATTTCAATATGGGGATTCCACTCATGAGGTGTGACAGTAGGGGGGATCTTTATCAAATCACACCAAGTCTCAACATCTCGCGTTAAGCTATGCCATCCACTTTTGTAGCTCTTGCTCCTTCCTTGTGGCATGCTCGTCTAGGTCATCCAGGGTCGTCAATTTTATATGTTTTAGATAAGAATAAGTTTATTTCTTGTAAGGGTACGCGTAGTACTCCAAATTGTCAATCTTGTTCTTTAGGAAAACATATTAAGTTATCGTTTGTAGCTTCGAATTCTCATACTTCAATGCCATTTGATATTATTCATAGTGATCTATGAACATCTCCCGTTCTCAGTTCTATGAGTCATCGTTATTATGTGTTATTTTTTTATGACTATTCTAAATTTTTATAGACGTTTTCAATTGCGAAAAAATCACAATTTTTTTCCATCTTCACAAAATTTAGAGCTTTCATCAGAACCCAATTCGTACGGAAAATAAAGAACATTCAACGTGATAATGGTAAAGAGTATGACAATGGGGAATTTAGGGAGTTTTGTGCACAAAATGGGATAAATTTTTATTTTTCTTGTCTTCGTACGTCCTCACAAAATGGAAAAGCAGAACGAAAAATTCGCACCATCAATAATATTATTCGCACTTTATTTGTTCATTCTTCCGTCCATCCATTGTTTTGGCATCATGCGCTACAAATGGCTACCGATCTACTTAATATTCTTCCCTCTAAAGGTTCGACATATTCCTCCCCTCTTCAAGTTTTATACAATAAGACTCTTTCGTATTCTCATCTTAGGGTCTTCGGATGTTTATATTATCCACTAGGATCAACAAACTTCAGGCACGATCTACTCCTTATGTGTTTTTGGGTTATCCGTCAAATCACCGTGGTTATAAATGCATTGATTTGTCCTCTAAACGAATCGTCATGTCCTCTTTGATGAATCTCAATTTCCATTTTCTAAAGTAGAACAACCCGTGCCTAGTTCTTATGATTTTTTGGATGATGCTATCTCCCCCTATGTTCTCTGTCATTTTTCAAAATTTTCAGAAAATACGTCGTCACCGCCGCGGCTCACAGGGAAAGCGCCGCGACGCCAAAACTTCAGATAACAGGGGCCTCTAATCCCGTCATCGTCTGCGCGGCCTGCGGCACGCGCTAAAACTTCGAGAGCCCCTGCAGTTCCGCGACCACCGCGACCCGCGACCGCGGCCAACCGGCGAAAATTTTCAAAACTTCTCAAAATTCCCAAAATTCACCCAATCCAGCCCAGAGTCATGGTTCAATCACTCGCAGTCAATGGGGTATTTTTAAATCAAAGAGACATTTTAATTTGAATTCTAATATTTTTAAATCACCCTTACCCCGTAATCCTGTGTCTGCCTTAAATGATCCTAATTGGAAAATTGCCATGACCGAGGAATATAATGCTCTTATTGATAATAAGACGTGAGAGTTGGTACCCTGTCCATCTGATGTTAATATTATACGGTCTATGTGGATTTTTGTTCATAAGAAAAATTCTGATTGTTCTTTTGCAAGACATAAGGCTAGACTTGTAGGTGATGGTAAGACTCATCATGTTGGTGTGGATTGTGGTGAGACATTTAGCCCGGTGGTCAAGAAGACTATCATTCGCACTGTGCTCAGCTTGACTCTTTCAAAATCATGACCCATTCATCAGCTAGATGTGAAGAATACTTTCCTACATGGTGATCTTCAGGAGACAGTGTATATGCATCAGCCTTGGGGTTTAGGGATACTAGATATTCTAATCATGTCTGTCTATTGAAGAAGTCATTGTATGGGCTTAAGCAGTTTCCACTGGCTTGGTATAAGAGGTTTGCTGATTTTGTTTCGACTATGGATTTTTCTCACAGCAGGTCGGATAATTCATTATTCATGTATTGTCGGGGTTCTTCCATGGCTTATATATTGTTATATGTGGATGATATTATCTTGACTGCCTCTTCTGATGCTTTGAGAAGGTCTATTATGACAATGCTCAGTTTGAGTTTGCCATGAAAGACTTGAGCCCCTTGAGCTATTTTTTGGGAATTACTGTAACTCGTCATGCAGGTGGATTGTTCTTATCACAGAGGAAGTATGCAACAGAGATCATTGAGAGGGCTGGGATGTCATCCTGTAAGTCCACTTCTACTCCAGTTGATACTAAACCCAAGTTGGGTGCTGCAGCTGGCTGTCCTTATGAGGATCTATCCGCTATCGTAGTCTTGCAGAAGCCCTTCAGTATCGGACGTTCACACGACCTGATATTACATATGTCTTACAGTAGGTGTGTTTGTTTATGCGTGATCCCAGAGTTGAACATATGAATGCGCTCAAATGCATTCTTAGGTACATTCAGGAAACACTTGAGTATGGTTTGCATTTATATCCTTCGTCGATGTCTACACTGGTCTCATATATATATGATGATTGGGGTGGTTATACCAACACCAGACGATCTACGTCTGACTATTGCATGTTTTTAGGTAATAACTTAGTCTCATGGTCTGCCAAACGTCAATCCACGCTTTCACGTTCAAGTGCAGAGGCCGAGTATCGAGGGGTAGCCAATGTGGTTTTCGAGTCATGTTGGTTACGCAATCTACTGTTAGAGCTCCATTGTCCTATTGAAAAGGCTACCTTGGTGTATTGTGATAATATAAGTGTCATCTACCTTTCTGGTAATCCAGGTCAGCACCAGCGTACTAAACACATAGATATGGATATTCACTTTGTTCAAGAGAAGGTAGCTAAAGGACAAGTACGCGTCTGCCATGTCCCTTCCAAATATTAGATTGCAGACATCTTTACAAATGGTCTTCCCTCAGTCCTTTTTGAAGATTTTAGAGACAGTCTCAGCGTACGAAGACCGCCCGCTATGACTGCGGGGGTGTGTTAAATAATGTCCAAAAATACCCTTCAGCGCCGCGACTCTTAGGGCACAGGGCCGCGACTCAGGCCCACATCCAGTGGGCTCTCGGGCAGGCCATATCCAGGGCCCATACCGTGTCCAACAGTGGACACATTATTCTTGTATATTTGGTAGACTTAGTCTTGTACCATAATTAGAATTATACTATTATCTTAATTGTATAGAATAGGGTTTTAGATGTAAAATGCGAATATGATTCTCATATTGTAACTTGTATTTATATGCCTTCAATCAATAAGAATAATCAAGGGATTATTTCTTTTAAAAATATCCATTTTTTTGGGTAATTACTTTATGTATAAGTCCAGTGACAGATTTACACAAAGCAAGGTGGTGCAGTTGCACCACCAGAATTTATACAAAACGACGTCGTTTCGTACATTGCCTCGCAATTTTTTTTTATTTTGCTACGCAAAATATTATTACTTCGTATGTTTGCACCACCAGATTTTGTTGCCTGAATCCACCACTGGGTGTTACCCATTCTCTAAAGGATACACATATTTTTATGAAAATGTGTCATCCGATCTTAAGGGGTACACCCATTCATAAAAATGTGTATTTCATTTGCTATAAATACCTATTCCTTTGTCAATTTTAGTGTACAAAACATCTAGATCCTTAGGTTTTTTATCATTTCATTCTCTTCAAGTGTCCGTTTTATTTCTTATTCCGAATTCCAGAAAAAGCAGTCGAGAGATTAAAAGGGTTCTCAAGAACTTCTATTTGAGTGCACATTAGAAGATTCATGAGTGTTTCATTGTTTCTTGAGAGTAGAACGTCACTTTGCTATTTGCACCGGGGTAACAACGGAAATCTAATATGAAGACAGTGTCATCCATAGCGTGTCTTGAACCGGGTTTTCTAATTTCAACTTTGTTTTATCTTTATTGTTATTAGTATATTTCATTTATCTCTTAGATGATCATCTCTAATATTTTCCAACATGATTCATGTTAGATAATTAATATGATTCATGCATAGCAGTTTGGTATGTCACGTTGTGTACAAACTTAGTTGTGTATGTTCAAATGGAATCCTAAAACATAGTTGTTGTATACTAGCCGTAGGAGGACTTTGTATTATCTAGAGGTTTTTGATCCTAAGTGATATTGTGTAGAAGTGGTTGTCATAGGTACCCACTGGATAGTTATAAGGTTAGTTACCTAGTAGGACTCTTTAGCACAGGTGTATAAAGACACCTCTATACCGTGTTCAACATGAAGAAAGAGTTCTAATTTCTTACCTTGTATTACTTCTTCAATATCACAATCTCATTTGAAAGATTTAAATTGTTAGAGAAAATATATTTTTATTTTCTTAACACTCTCACGTACGGGTCTGATTATTTTTAATAAGCTAAACATGAGGAAAGTTTTTTTGATAAAGAGTAACAATGAGACTTGTACCTAAGACCCTACCTGCTCTGCCATTATATTGTAATGTGTGATCGTCACATATAAAAATTTAAACTTTTAAATAGAATATATTTTTATTTTTTTAATTATATCTTCAACGCAATAGAACTTACTGTTCTTAACTTGAACAATGTTATAAGATCACTTATTCTAGGTCCACTGATTCTAGATCATAAGTTTTCCTTTAATCATAATTTTATTAAAAATGAAGCAAGATTGTACCACAAAGTTGATATTAACATCGCTGAAATATTCAGATTCAACTATCACAGTGGCACTATCAACAATATTATATTCTTTTGCAGTTCCATGAAAGATAATATTTGGCACATTCTTAGGGTCTCCATATAATGTAATGAAAGGTTTTGTCCTCTCAATTTTTACTTTCTCTGTGTAATTTTCACGTCCAATCGAAATAATAACTCTTCTTTTATTCCATTCTGGAATGCTGTTGATGGCATCCGTCAGAGTCTTGAAATCAGGGTGGGCCCCGGCCCCCCCTCAAATTTAAGTTTTTCCTCAGACACTACTAGTAATATTCATGATATTACAATAGAGTCCTCAATTCTTTACACTTCTTCTTTTAAAGTGTGGACAACTGGAAGTCTCCAACAATAAAAGAAAACTCACACCACACGACTTTCACTTCTTCGATATGCGTACTACAACATAATTTTCTAATTTAAAAGGGATTAGTCAGCTTGCAGAGAAAATGGTTGAAACAAGAAGAGATAAGGTGTTCTCTCTAGTTTATTTGCTTTTGAAATTAGCATTGACACTACCTGTTGCTACTGCGACGGTAGAGAGGACTTTTTCTGCAATGAAGATAACGAAACAGAATGGGAGATCAATGGTTGAATGACAACATGATTACCTATATTGAGAAAGACGTATTTGCTGAAATTGATAATGAAGATATCATAGATACGTTTCAGAAAATGAAAACTCGTCGAGCTCATTGTTGAATCTGTGATTGTCATGATTTTTAATACATATTAATTTCTTTAATAATATATTTTAATTATGTTTAAATATAAATAGACTCCCCCTAGACCAAAATCCTGACTTCGCGCCTGCTTGAAATTATCACTTCCACCTGCCCTCACCTTCGGTCGCGCAAATTCAAAATTTAGAGTCAATAAATTTTGAGGTTTATTAAATTATTGGCAGTTATCTCAAATTGCAAACAATACAACATTTTCATCATATGAAAAACAAATACAAGAAACAACTCTCAATTACAAAAAAAGAAGAAGAGATAAATCAGCTACTAAATTCGTTGCTCATCTATCACTAAATACCCAAAGCTAACAGAATGTTTTTTTTATAATCCATCGCTAATCCACTGTTAAATAGAATTATTGATAAATTTGTATTTTTTAGCAATAAAGGTTGCTAATTCCTATTTTTGGTAGTGTTCCATCTGTTTCATTTATATATGAAATTGTTTGAGTGGACAATGAAAATGATTTAAAAAAAATATGTAATCTTAAACATATAATAATATTTATGTGGCCATACAATTGTCATTAAGAATAAAATAAATAGTTTAGACTCTAAACATTAGAGTTAGATTATTGCTAGATATATAAAAGTATCATTTTTTTAACAGACTCAAAAATAAAAGAGTGACATAGAATGGAACGAGAAAAAATGTACGCAATATGTTTATGGATAATCTAAGAGAACATAAATAATAATATGTAAAGAGTAACCTTAATGATAGTTTTATAATTTTATTAGCCTCAGCAGCTACAAGAGCAGGGTCCAAAGTGTCTTTTCTTGTATCTAAAGGCTTAACATTTGCATCAAACCAACCATTTAATTGTGACTTATCAGATATGGGCACTGAATCATTAGAAAAAACTCCAACAATATTATTGAAGAGGAGAATGGTTATAATAATTGTTTCCACAACAAACATGGTGTTTTACCGGTCATTTTTTCTTTTGGTTTCGTAAATGGAAAATGATTTTGGTTTAATTTTCCATACAATAAATTTATTTAGTGTGGATATTGTTTAACAAGATAAACTTGAGCTAGTATTCATAATTACTTGCAATATAAGTGACCTAATTATGTAAATATACTTTTACACTATCGATATATATATATATATATATAATGTAATTCAATACTGTATTGAAGGTAGGAAGAAGATGGAAGAAAAGAGAAATGGAGGAATGGGAAGGGAACGAGAGACATAGTGCGTGAGAGAGATGAAGAGTTTGTGGAACCTTTCACATTTTCATATATTGCAAAATGAATCTCAAGTGTCATACTTATACAAATAAGCTATTGGACTAATAAGCTACTGGACTACTAATAAGCTATTATTGGGCTTATAGCCACTACACATAAGAAAACCAAACTAAACCAAACTGTATACTATATGTATATCTCGTATACGTCAACACCCCCCGCAAGCTAGGTACTAAATAAATTCTTAACACCTAGCTTGGACAATAAATGAGAGTGTTGATGCTGCACCAAACTCTTGGTTAAAAGGTCTGCAGGTTGTTCTGCAGTCGAGATATTACAAGTAGAAACCAACCCAAGCTGGACCTTTTCTCGTATAAAATGACAATCGATGTCGATGTGTTTTGTCCGCTCATGAAATACCGGATTGGCAGCAATTTGAATAGCTGACTTGCTGTCACAATAGGCGAGATGGCGCAGAGGAGAAATTCACTCATGAACAAATCGAAATTCGGACTAGTGCCACCACACGCGGATGCAGACTTATACTCGGCTTTGGTGAGCTCACGATATTGTGTGTTGTTTCTTCGACTTCCAGGAGACAAGAGAAGACCCAAAGAACACAAAATAACCTATGACCGATCTCCTGGTGTTGGGGCAGGAAGCCCAATCAGCATCACAGTAGGCAGAAAGTTCATCAATGCTCCCAGCAGTCATGAAAATCCCTAGACCTGGTGCCTGTTTTACATATCGAACCACCCTTTTTGCTCCTAACATATGCGACCTCTTTGGAGACTGCATGAACTGGCTCAAACTCTGCACAACAAATGCAATATCTGGCCTAGTATTGGTTAGATATAGCAATCGACCAATCAACCTCTGATAACCAGCCACATCTGCCAACAAAAGATCATCATCTTCAGAACCTGCACCTCCAGCTTTCCTTAGATGTTGATCATATACATAAGAAGTAAGCTTCACATTTAATTCCATTGGAGAACCAACTGGTTTTGCACCTGTCAAACTCATATCTGCAATTAATTCCAATGCATACTTCCTTTGGTGCATTACTATACCATCTTTGTTCCTAGAAAATTCAAATCCTATGAAGTATCTTAATTCTCCTAAATCATTGATTTTGAAATGTAGTTGTAGTATTTATTTAGTTTCCTCAATCACTCTTGCATCATTTCCAGTAACCAGCAGGTCGTCGACATATATCAAAACTATCACAATTCTATCCTTATCCTTCCTGATGAGCAGTGAGTAATCCAAGTGACTTTGTATGAACCCAGAGGACACCAAAGCAGTGGTGAGCTTGATGTTCCACTGCCTTGATGCTTGTTTCAGCCCATGACTTAAGTAATTGACAAACCTTTCCTTTCTTGTGTGCAAACCCCTGTGGAAGGCTCATATACACCTCTTCATTGAGATCCCCCATGCAGGAAAGCATTAAACACATCCATTTGGTGCACAACCCAACCTTGAGCTACAACAATTGAGATAACTGACCACACTGTCACCATTTTTACCACAGGTGAAAAGGTGTCTTGATAGTCTATTCCTTCTTTTTGATTATATCCTTTTGCTATCAATCGTGCTTTATACCTTTCCACTTCTCCTGTAGCTTTATATTTAATCTTATAAACTCATTTACAACCTATAGCTGACTTATTATTTGGCAAGTCAACTACGTCCCATGTCTTGTTGTCTTCTAAAGCCTTGATTTATGCTTTCATGGCTTCAATCCACTTTGCATTCTTCACTGCTTCTGTGTGAGACTGTGGCTCACATTCTTCTGATATCTTGGCCACTAAACATTGATATTATGCAGAGAGTCCTATGAGGTTGACAACATCTGATAATGGATACTTGGCACCTTTTCTTTCGGTTTGGGGGCTGAAGAAAATCTGACATCCAGGATGGAGGTTTTCTGCTTCTACTGGATCTTCTAACCTCCAGGGATGACTGATGGTCAGAAGGTTGTGCAACATTATCAGTAGTTGGTCTCCCATGATCATCAACAACTACAACTTCAACATTATCATCTTGCAACCTGAGTGCTCCAGAATCTGCTGCATCATTTTGTATCCTGAGTGCCTCAGTATCAACAACTCCATCTCCAGCTCCTCTAGAAATGACATGCTCATGAAAATCAGAATCATTAGAAATATGAGAGTAATTGTCAGGTGGTTTGGATACAGGAGAGCTACAATGTGATTCATCACTAGGAATCTCAGCTGCAACTCCTTGAAAAAAAAGAAAATGATCTTCATGGAACACCACATTCCTGCTCACAAAGATTGTTCTACTAGTCAAATCAAGTAGTTTATACCCCTTTTGTCTTTGTCTGCTTGCATATCCCAGCATCACTGCCTTAATTGCTCTTACATCAAACTTGTCTCTCTTGACTAGATTCATGGCATAAGGCACCCTACGACCCTCATGTGAGAGAGGGATGTCATTTTCCTGAACAACTTTTCATAGGGTGAAACATTTCCCAAAACAACAGAAGGAATTCTATTTATTATATACACTGCAGTCTCTACACAGTCACCCCAGAATTCAGCAGGTAAGTGGCCTTGAAATTTAATACCTCTAGCAATCTCCAAAATATGTCTATGTCTTCTCTCCACTACTCCATTTTGTTGTGGAGTATAAGGACAGGAACTCTGATGTATAATTCCATGTTGCTTAAACAAATCAAGGCATGCACTATTAAAGAATTATGTGCCATTATCTGTTCTAATACCCTTGACACTCATATCAAATTGGTTTCTGATTTCCACAAGAAAATTTCTAAGAATAGTAGAGACATCAAACTTGAGGTGTAGTATAAATACCCAAGTCCATCTAGTGTGATCATCTACAATAGTAAGAAAGTATTTCATTCCATTGTAAGTAGGCACCTTGTAAGGGCCCGAAACATCAACATGTAATAGTTGGAAAACACACAGTGTCCTGCTAGTATTACTAGAAAATGCCTTTCTAGTTTGTATAACTATGGGACATATTTCACAATGTTTTATTGTAAGCTTGGACTTGTCTCCTAAATTTCTTATCTTCCTCAGCATGCTCATTGTAACATGCCCCAATCTCCTATGCCATAATTCTCCTCTTCTCTGTGTGTTCACCTCTGCTGATCCTGCAGCAACAAATACTAGTGTCTGCACTTGTCTGGTACAATATGCTTTTATTTTCATTTTCAGCATATAGAGCCCATCAACCACCTTACCAATCTCCTTCACCTTTCCAGTGAAGAGATCCTGCAGAATAAAGAAGTTAGGGAAAAAAGAAGCACAACAGTTTAACTCCTTAGTCAATTTTGAGATTGAGAGAAGATTAAACTGAAAGCTTGGCACACACAACATATTCTTAATAAGATCACTTCCTCCCAATATACAAATCCCTGCCTGTGTAATTTCTGATGTATCATCATTAGGCAACTGTACATGACCTGCATTGTCTATGATATCATGTTCTTCAATTAAGTTGTTATCATTTACCATGTGGTTAGTTGCTCCTGAATCAACTATCCAGTTAGGCTCAATTTCTTTACAGAACACATGATTACCTGCCATATGTGCTTGAGGTAATTGAGTCCTGTTGTGTGCATCTGTTTCAAGCTGCTGCTTAAGAACTGCAATCATTTTTTCAGGAGGATACGCTCTCAGCATATGTTGAAACTGGTCCTGCTGCTCCTGAGATAACTGCCTCACTCCTTCTTCATACCTCAGGTTTGATGGACCATAAGTATTCCCTTCTCCTGTCACAGGCACATTCACTTTCCGTTTGTCTCCGAAATCAGCAGGATACCCTACAAGTTTGTAGCACTTGTCTCGTATATGTCCTTGCTTGTTGCAATAGTCGCAATACATCAACTTATAGCAATTTCCTCTATTATGTCCTTTCATTTTGCAGTAATCACAGTACATAAATTGAGAGGATGGCTTCTTCTGTCTACTCTGATTTTGATTATTCTGGTTCTGAATATTTTCAGGTCTACCAAACAATGCTCTATGCTCAGTGGACTCAGCTGTCACATACTTTCCAGTCATCAACTTCTGGCTTTCATCTTGCGCAATCATGGCGTAGGCTTGATTCACACTAGGTGTGGGTGACATCAAGAGAATATGACTCCTAGCCTGATTGTAACCATCATTTAACCCCATTAGGAACTCTAACAACCGCTGATTTGCCAGATGTTTTATGTATTCCTTGGGACTGACACATTCACATGTCGGTGGCAGAATGATTGAGTCGATCTCATCCCATAAGTCTTTTATCCTCGAATAATAGCTCAAAACTGGTGATGTACCTTGCTGCAGCATAGCCAGGTATTTTTTCAGTTGATAGACTCGAGATAAATTGATCTTGTCAAATCTCTCATTTAGATCTTTCCAAACTGCATATGCAGTAGATCGATAGAGTATACCACTAAGAAGATTCTTATTTACATTCTTCATGATCCATGACATTACCATCGCATTACATCGATCCCACTGTTTCGAGTAATTAGCACCATAAGTCTTTCGATTTACTGTTCTATCGATAAAACCGAGCTTATTCTTCGTCAGCAGGTTTAGCTTCATCACTCGACACCACAATGTGTAATTCTCCATCCCTACCAACTGTATCTCCACTTGCACAACACTAGACGTATCTGAGCTACTAAGATACATCAGATGATTATGATCTACAATGTTCGAATTGGAATTCGAACTCACATTAGCAATATTTTGTTCAATTGATGAATTATCTGTCATGATCTCCACAATTTTGTAATGAAATTGAAATTGATTGAAACTTGAATCTACTCAGTTTGATTGAGATCTCAATCGAAGTAAAATCACAGACTAGAACAACGATATCAAACTTAAACCAACACATTTCAGTGTTGAAGTCGATCGACAGTAAACTATATGCAAAATAAAATTGAATCAACACAGTTCGGTGTTGAAACACAGTACTCTAATTAATGCATGTAAAAAAAAACTCAGATCTCCTGCAATTAGTTTCTCGATCTTCAAATCGTCGCCGATAACATCGATCCTTTCTCCTTAGGCTTTGATACCATGATAAATTGTGAGATCTAAGTTTGCATGCGTGAATTGAATGTAATTCAATACTGTATTGAAGGTAGGAAAAAGATGGAAGAGAAGAGAAATGGAGAAATGGAGGAATGGGAAGGGAACGAGAGAGAGAGTGTGTGAGAGAGGAGGAATTTGTGGAACCTTTCACATTTTCATATATTGCAAAATGAATCTCAAGTGTCCTACTTATACAAATAAGCTATTCGACTAATAAGTTACTGGACTACTAATAAGCTACTATTGGGCTTATAGCCACTACACATAAGAAAACCAAACTAAAGCAAACTGTTACTATATGTATATCTCGTATACTTCAACAAACACAAATTTTTTATTTTAGGGGTACCAAATTATTATAAACAACCTTAAATAAAAACCATCTATTAACGTAGTACTCGTATTTCCCTACAATACTTACCTACTAACAGAACAAACCATGCAAATATTTCACAAATTCAATAATATCCCATCATCCATATGCCTTTTTTAGTGTTACCATAGAGTTATCTTCTCTCTCATTTATCTCTAA
Source organism: Przewalskia tangutica (assembly GCA_029844215.1). Lineage (NCBI taxonomy): Eukaryota > Viridiplantae > Streptophyta > Magnoliopsida > Solanales > Solanaceae > Przewalskia > Przewalskia tangutica. Next base: position 151,569,497 of record CM056719.1, read on the forward strand.
ATTATCTCCCACTCATTTTAATTAAATATCTACCTCTATTTTCTCTTATTTAAACTCTCCCATTTCTCCTCTATATAAATATCCACATTTACTAAGTTTGTACAGAAAAACAAAAAAAGTCAATTTCAATTTAAGAAACCAAAAATAAAATGGCTGGAAAAAAACACATTTTTTGTCCTGAAAACTATTGTTTTAACCATTCTTCTTTTCATTCCTCGAGTTCCTCGAGTTTTTTCTGATGATTCAGTGTCAATACCAGCTGATAAGTCATAATTAAATAGTTGGTTTGATACCAATGTTAAGCCTTTAGATGCAAGAAAAGACACTTTGGACCCCTTGTTGCTGCTGAGGCTAACAAAACTATCATTAAGGTCACACTTTACATCTTAGATTATTCATAAACATATTTCATACTTCACTATTCCAATTTATTAGACATTCTTCGCTGGTTATACTTTTTCGGGATAATTATTTAGTAATGATCCTCTTTTTATTTTTCTTATGCGGACCTTTTAAACCTAAAGATCTCTTTTGAGCAATTTTTTTATATGAGAAAACGTTAAAACACTATCAAAGATCCTATAGACGTTAGACGACACTTAAATATTTTATCAGTCCCAAAGACTACAATTGTTTAGTTACATTATGCTTGAGTAGTCCTGGCTATCTCTCTCACCTAAGGTAGATATTATCTCCTAGTAGTACAATTACATCGAAACTCATATTCAATAATGTAACTAGAGATTCATACACACAAGGGCATCTCATATAGAATCCTTCGACAAGTGGTAATATTGTCTAATAATTATTGCTATGTTTTCTCCTCTTAAATTATTCATAAACATATTTCATACTTCTCGGAATCCTTCTCCAGGTGGTATTATTGTCTAATAATTATTGCTATTTCTTTTCCTCCTAATTTATTCATAAACATGTGAGTGGTAATGTATAAAACGGGAAAATAACAATAACAACAAATTGTAATAAAATTTGAAAATGATCAAATAGAAGGGTTTGCTAAGTCGACCAATTTTTTTATCTATCCTTAAGATAATATTGCCCCGTATATCCTTTCAACGGTTGTAATGGCAACTTATCTCCCAAGATAAAACAACAATCAAACAAATGAGCAAAGGAAACTCAAGTGTTTGCTTTGGAAGAAAGATATTTGAGTGTTTTGTGATTGCAAGAGAGGAAAAAGTATTTCAGATTTCAAGTATTTTGCAAATGAGCCTAAGGCCTCATTTTATAGTGTTGTGAAGATGACTTTTCAGTTGCCCAAGTAATGGCCTTGAATGGCCATGTAGTGGCCTTGAATGATCATGTAATGTCCTTGATTATGGAGTGTTAATTCAGCCAAATAATTTGGGATGTTATGGAGGTTTAATGCCTAAAAAACCAGCCCAAGAGTCATGTCTTTTCGTCTCCCGTCGCAACCTCTGGGCAACCAGCGCCGCGGCCCTGCAGGGAGGCGCCGCGACGCTCCAACTTCAGAGAGTTGGCGTCGTGGCCCTGCAGTTTGGCGCTGCGGTCCTATCGGGCCGCGGCGATTCATGCCTCGTTTCATCTTTAACACAACCCATGTCATTTGGCCAATAACCGTCTATTACCTTATGTCTCAAAAAAATTCGTATACGTACCAATATCTCTTTCATTTAAGGAAATTATGATCTTAGGCATTGTATGTACACGTGTGTGGAAACAACGTTTCCGACGTGTGGGCCCCCTAATTGTTCGATTTGTAATTAAATAGGATTAACTTTATTTTACGTTTAATAAATATTTCCAACAAAACATATCTCATATTTCTCTATCCGTTTCATCTTATGCAACACTCTTTTATTTTAGTCTATTTTTTAATAAAAAAATAACACTTTTTTCCTATTTAAAAATAATTTACCTTTAATTTTTTTTGTTTATCCTTAATGACAATTTTATAGACACAAAAATGTTACGGCATATTTAACATCATAAATTTCTACATCTTTTTTCTCTTTTTAAACTCAAACACCTTCACATAAAATGAAATGGAGCTAACGGAGTAACTTTTTCTTTTACTTCTTTTATTCCAATTATGTGACATAGTTTAAATCGATAAGGTGTTTAAGAAAGTTTTTTTTTTTTGAAAATACCCAACCTTAATAGAATTCAGAATTCTGACTAAATTTTGAATTTGTGCAACGGAAGGTAAGGGCAGATGGAAGTGGTGATTTCAAAACACTGACGGATGCCATCAACAACATTCCAGAAGGGAATACAAGAAGAGTTATTATTTCGATTGGAGGTGGAAATTACACAGAAAAAGTCAAAATTGAGAGGACAAAGCCTTTCATTACATTATATGGAGACCCTAAGAATGTCCCAAATATTATGTTCAATGGAACTGCAAGAAGAGTTTGATGTTCCCACTTTCTTGAAAGTGGAAATTACTTTTTTTTAGTAAAGTGAAAAAAAATTAAGTAAAGATTTTAACTTGTTCATCAGCAACATGGTTTAAGTTCGCTAGGAAAAAAAAAGGTTCATGTTCTTAAATGCAGTACTCCAGAATATCAAAGATTCTTCGTGGTTGTTTCATTTGCTAGAAAATTGACACATCGAGTTGCCTCAAAGATTCTTAATATTTGGTCTAAGCGTATGATGTTGTACGTCCTCTTAGTTGATAAGCTTGACAACCATTAATTAAGCAATATGTTTCCACTTCTCCCCTTCATAATAGGCTTGAAAGGGGAAGCTACTTTTCTTCATTTTTAATGAAATAAACTCTATGATTCAGACATGGATCATATTTAGGACGGGTTCTTGATTTCAATTGAACTCATTATGTTCAACTCGAACTATATATCAAAAAAAAAGTTGAAATGTATACATTAATAGGGTCATACTTCCTTTGAATTGAACCCTATTACTCTAGATCTTGGAATCGCTATTATGATCTCAAACATTTGTTTTATTTCTTTCTTTATACCTAATATATGTTGGTGTCTACTGTATTTGATTGTTGTTATAATAATTATTATGATCAGAATTCAGCACCAAAACCCGATGGAAAAAGGGAGTTAGCACAAGCAGCTGCATTGAGGACATGAGAAGACAAAGCCTCATTGTATAATTGTAAAATGTTTGGATTTCAAGACACATTTTGCGATGATAGCGGCAAATATTTCTTTAAAGATTACTACATTGAAGGCATTGTTGATTTCATCTTTGACAATGGCAAATCCTTATATCTGGTAATTAATTATATAGAACTTCAATTTTCTAAATATTTATTCATAATCCTTCATCAATCATCATAAGCGGATTCATAATTTCAACCTTTATTTATTAATCACTAAACCCATTATACTTTTTAATTATGGGTTCAAAATTTGATAGTATTTGTTGTTTAAGTATTTTTTCACACAAACACACATTGGGTTCGCCTATATTTATCGTCATAGTTAATGATTTTTTTTTTGGTGAAAAATATAGAACACAGAAATGCATGTAATTCCAGAGTAACCAATGGCAATGGTCACAACTCATGCAAGGGCTGCAGACAATGTTGACAGTGGATATTCCTTTGTGCACTGCATTGTGACTGGAACAGGAAAAACAACATATTTGGGAAGGGCATGGAAGCCTTTTTCTAAAGTTGTTTTCTCATACCCTGATATGAGTGATGTTGTTCAACCTGAAGGATGGTCTGATTTTGGCAAAAAAGAGTATGACATGTGAGTAACTGTCAACGTATATAAATTAAATTCTCTTTTATCATTGATTTGCTTGCATTCCTCCAAGTGCCGCGAACAAAAAGAGGGATAATTAATTTTCATAATATAGTCAATAATTGGAGTATATAAGTGACCAAACTAATATATGATGCTATCCAGAGGAGGAGGTAGGGGATGCAATAGCGTTCAATTGAACCCCTTCATTCGAAAATTATACTATACACAAAAATAATTTATTCTCTTATATTAGTAGTTGAATTCCATTGATATAAGAAAAAGTTGCAATGCAATGGCAAAGAGGTTAGAATAATGCTTTAGATAACATGTTCAAATTTTAGGTATGGCGTTATTGTACTATCTTTAGATCAACTTATTTGAGTTGCTGATTTCGGTGGTACCCATGCTAACACTTGCTTTTAGAATGAAAATATCAAGTTAGGTACAAATTTGTTGTTTTTAGAGATCATGGTAAAAAGTACATATAAACTATCAAATTTTTGTGAGTTTTACCTCCCAACTATAGTTGTTCATTTTTCTACTTAAATTATCACTAATTAAAACACACATAGATAATAGTTAAGATAGAAAAAGGAAATAACTAATAGTTGGTCTAATTAGATTGGTCTGTTATATAATAATAGATGTAAAATTAACTCTATTTTATAACGTGATCAGTTTCATACAAGAGATTTTTTGTTATCATGTACCATGCATGACTATATTCTTAAATTATTACACTATCCGTAAATATATTTATAATAATATAAATATATTACATTATCTATACATATAACTTAAATTCTTATTATTTTCAGTTCTATATATTATGGAGAATATAACAACAAAGGTGCTGGAGCAACCACAGATTGTAGGGTTGGATATGTGAAGAAATTAACTGATGAAGAGGCAAAACCTTTTATATCCCTTGCCTATATTGAAGGCTCCAAGTGGCTTCTTCCTCACGTGACACTTTAAAGATAATTACAGTGTAAAAAGAACAAAAAATAATCCTATAGAAATTTTGACTTTATTTTTTGTTAATTAATTTCTCATTTTTTCATATAGCTCATCCCAACTAACATGAGATTGAGACATAGTTTTATGATATTCAATTTTTGGGCTAGTCGATATCAATTAGTTTGAAATTGTTCTTGCTTTTTGATGGTCACGTATGCATAGTCAAGACTTTAGAATAAAGAAAAAGTATAGTTGTTTTACATTTCTCTCTTAATGGTTGTGTAGTTTCATGTGCGTGGCCTATAAGGCATATTTTCTAACTCTCTCCTCTTCACGTGCGAGTCCAAAATTAATTATTTTTTATAAGGCATACGTGATATTTATTAAGTGGTAGTGAAACTCGAATTTAGGAGAATATTTTGTCTGCTTTGATATTTTGTTTACGTGTCAGATTTAAAAGTTTACAATATTAGAAAAAATACATGTTAAATTATTATTGAAAATTTACTAATGTGGAATTAAAATTAATTCATAATTTATGACTCGAACAATTAAGGTTTATGCGTCGAAATGTCGTTTCCACACGTGCGTAGTGTCAAATATCGTAAATTTAATTAAGTGAAAGAGATATTGGTACGTAGGGATGACAACGGGTAGGATCTGGACCGGATCCTACTAGATCCAGATCCAGATCCGTTTTACATACATGTATCCATATCCAGATCCAGATCCATAGGGTCCATAAAATCATATCCAAATTCAGATCCATCGGATCCACCGGATCCACGGATCGGATCCACCGGATCCACAGATCGGATCTGGATCCAAATCAAAGTGACTGATTATTAAGTTATACCTTCTAATCAGTCTAAATTTTCTAAAAAAAAAAGTCAATTTAATTTAACGGAATCATGGGGAATGCATCCGTAAATTAGGACTAAATGACATTGACAATTGTTATGCCTATTGGCTATTATGTGATATATATATATAATATATATATATGTGATATTATGTGACATAATAATAGCTTATTTTGAGTTACAAGAAGAATGTGGGTAAGTTAATGTGATGATGGAGAGAAGAGTTACAAAGGAAATTATGACCACAATAAACATGAGAAATGAAAGATCACTTTCTGCCTTCTTTATGGACAAAAACGTGTAAGAGTAAATATTGATTTTTGACCACCAGAAATTACAATTAATATTAAAAAGCTTCATTATATTTTCTCATAGTCATTATTTGACCTTTGAATTATTAGGAAAAATGATTTATTATTTCCTTGTACGGTGACATTAAGAATGCAATAAATTCCAACTTTTCAATTTCCTATTGTTCTTAGTAATGCTTCACATAATATTTTATGACTTTGACTTAAATTACACAAAATCTTCATAATAGTAAATAAAGTGTTTTTAATAAGATAGCAAATACTTGGCTAATATCTCATTAAACTGGAATGGCCCACATCAATATAAAGTAATATTAATGACAAATGTTCATTGTGAGTTTTTTTCTTTAAAAAAGAAGAATTAATATCATGGGTTATCTAGCCAAGCCAAAATAAACTTACACATATTAGCATGTTTGAAGAGTAATATTTGTTTTAAGATGGTGCTATTGTAGTTGCATCCTATATCTCTAAAATCAACAGTTCAGTAAAGTGATCAACATTAGTTGCATCCTATATCTCTAAAATCAACAGTTCAGTAAAGTGATCAACATTAGTTGCATCATATATCTCTAAAATCAACAGTTCAGTAAAGTGATCAACATTAGTTGCATCCTATATCTCTAAGGATAATTGTTAGCTTCCAAAAACTTTGGCTGTATACTTTATCTTATGTATTCATTTTCACCTTACAGGAATTTTTCCTTCTGGTTGTGTCATTGTATCCCAAATGTGATTTCTTTCCAAATTTCCTATTTTTGCCTTCATAGCCTCAATGTTGGAAAGTGATGTATCACTCTTGCTGCATACAAACCCAATCTGTAAGATATACCTGACAAAACGATCATACCACGCATGGGGGGCCTGTTTCAGGCCAAATACTAACTTACGAAGACGACACACATAGTGAGGAACTTCTGGATGGGTGAACCCTGACGACTAATGCATGTAGACTTTCTCTCTCAGATCCCCATGTAAGAATGCATTCTTCACATCAAGATGATGGATAGGCTAGTGTTTGCCCATGGTAATGCTCAAAACTGTGCGGATGGTAGCCGGTTTGACAACCGGGCTGAAGGTCTAACCACAATCAATGCCCTCCTGCTGATTTGTTCTATTAGCCACAAGTCTTGTCTTATACCTCTCAAGATCTCCAATGTCTCTGAATTTGTGATGAAATAGCCACAGACAACGAATCACATTCACCCCCTCAGGTCTAGGTACTAGATCCCATGTGTGCAGTTTAGTTAAAACATTGAATTCCCCAGTCATAGCCGCATTCTAATTAGGGTCTTGTTTGGCCAATATAGGATTCTTGGGAATTGGTGAAATGGTTTGGGAAGACAAGTTAAATTGGACTTTGGGTTTGAAGATTTCATGCTTTGCACGAGTTTCCATTTGGTGAGTGGGGATAGTGGGAGGGTCCAAGGTGGAGGGATTTGTTGGATACGAAATAGGAGGGACAGACGCAGGAGTAGGCACCGCGGCACTGGAGGGAACCATCAGCGGTGTCGTGGCGCCGTGATCAAGTGTCGCGGCGCTGGAGGACTGACAGACCTCTCTGATGTTTTGGGGCCGTGGCGCCTCAGCATTGGGTCGCGGCGCTGTCGACGGTGAATCAGGGACCTGTTCGCAGAAGTTATGGTGCCGCAGCGCTGACGCTGAAGAAGAACTGTTATGCTCTAGTTGACTTAGGATGATGAGAGAGATGACAGACTCGTCAAGAAAAGAGTAATCATGTTTTTGGAACTTTTTAAGATTAAAAAACGGGACTGTGGTCTCGTCGAATGTGACGTGACGAGAGATATGGATCTGATGAGTGGACAAGTAATAGCATAGATAACCCCTATGGTTCGGCGGGAAGCCTAGGTAGACACAAGAAGTGGACCCGGGGGCTAGTTTGTGAGGGGTAGTAGAGGCAAGGTTATGATAGCATAGACAACCGAATATTCAGAGATGATCATAAGAGGGGACTCTATGATAGAGAATTTCGGTAGGGGTCATATTGTGAATGATGCTAATGGGAGAATATTTAGAACGTATTCTAACATTTTAGCAGCATAGACCCAGAAAGATGGAGGTGGGGAGACATGAATCAAAAGAGTGCGAATCATATTGTTAATGGTGCAGATGATTCTTTCAGCTTTACCGTTTTGTTAGGAGGTGTGGGGGCAGGAAGCGAAATATCATGCCATTATTAGTACAAAACCGGTGAAACATAGAGTTATTGAATTCACGACCATTATCGCACTGAATTTTTTTATGCCTTTTTCAAATTGTGTTTGAATGAATTTACGAAACCCAAGAAATTTGGCAAATACTTCCGATTTAAATTTGAGAGGATACAACCAAACAAAGTGAGAAAAATCATCTAGTAATATAAAATAGTATTTATGACCGAGATAACTAGCAACATGTGATGTCCATAAATAGGCATGTATAATATCAAAAGGTGCAAATGTTATACCCCGTAGTTCTGACCCTACGTATGAGAGCGTACGAAAGCATGTAAGACTTAAAATTTTCAAAGGATAGGTTGACGGATTAGTCCGGACGTGTTCTAGTCCACTTTGAGTCGGGGTATGACCAGATACATTGAGAGTTCCTAAGTGTTTCAAAGGCCTAAGGCGTAGTTCGTGGAGTCTAGATTCCAACGCAACCAACCGTTAAATCGATAGGACGTCGGAGTAGAAAGTTATGAGAATTACAAGTTCGGTCTTGTGATCGGACATAAATGTGTTTCGGACAAAGCGGCAGGCCGCGGCGCGGATGCGAGGCAGCGGCGCGGAAATCGAGGGTCGCTGAAGTTGCAGCGCGCGGCTGGACAGCAGGCAGCGGCACCGGAAGTTCGAGAGGCTGCGGAGGTTTAGCGCTTGGCCGGGGCGAGCGGGATTTTTGGGCGGAAAAACTTAGGAAAGTCTGATTTCTCTTTTAAAAAGGCCATGGGAGGGTGACAAGTTGTCACGACCCAACCCCGGGGCCGCGACTGGTACCCTACCGGGGTACCCTGTCAGGTATATGTCAGAGAATAGCAGCGGAACATACATAACACATAACTTATAAAAAGGGTAAACATCACTGGCCAACCGATAAGGCTGCCTTCCATAAAACATACTTAAACAAAGTATAGTAGTACAACTGGTTCTTATAGCCCAAAATATATATGTGACCACAGACCTCTAAAGATAACAACTGTGGCGGGACAGGGCCCCGCCATACCCCTGAATGTACAAAATACCTATAGCATCAGGGAATGTCCGTACCAATAAACAAGCTTCCGGAGGAATGGAGCTTCTGACACCGGAATAGTGATCCTAAGAACGAGGATCCACAATCTGCGGCATGAACGCAGCCCCCGAGGAAGGGGGTCAGTACACAATATGTACCAAGTATGTAAAGCTGGAAAATACTGTAATAATGATATCATAAGTCTAAAAGTAAGCTGGGGTCATAGAAGAAAATCAAAATACCTTTTACTGTGCCTTACTAACAATGAGAGTGACAAGTATATATATATAATACTGCATAAAATAGGGGCCTTAGGATCAAAACAGGGTACCTCGCCCGTAGTATCAATAAGCACCCCTACTCCTGGGACTATTTCACCCGCATAGGTCCTGTGGACCCGCATGAGGTATTCCTCGCATAGGCTGTACCCGCCCGCATGAGACTATTTCACCCGCATAAGTCCATAAGGACTCGCATGAGGTATTCCTCGCATCGTGGGTAGCAAATCCACGGAACAGGTGGTATAACGATCTTGGGGTCTTACCCCTCAGATATACTCTTACCCTGAAGCAGATGGTATAACGATCTTGGGGCTTGCCCCTCAGATATACTCTTACACTGAAGCAGATGGTATAACGATCTTGGGGCTTTCCCCTCAGATATACTCTTACACTGAAGAAGGTGGTATGACGATCTTGGGGCTTGCCCCTCAGACATACTCTTACCCTGGAGTAGGTGGTATAACGATCTTGGGGCTTGCCCCTCAGATATACTCTTACCCTAGCTCAAACTGTCATCATATCATAATCATAAATAAGTTAAGAAAACTTATAGCTTCTTATTAGTCTTGTTCATATACCCTCTCATTTTAGTTTACTTAAGGCACTTAATTAAATCTTTAATGAAAGAAAACCGGGAATTTAACCCAAGTACTACATACTTCAACTCTTTTAAAAAATGACTCTTCTTTATACATAAAAACCCTTGGGCAATTGATGCCTTAAAACCAATTTGCCTCTTCATATACTTATCTTACTTTAGAGTAAATCTCTTCTCAATAACCTTTTATGAAGCTAATAAACCAACTTCCCATAAAGTTGTTATATTAACTCTATACTTTAGTAAAATCATACTTTTCCCCTAACCAAGGGACTTATACATTCTTAAAACGAAACAAGTCATTATATACTCAAAACAAGTAAGAATACCAAATCTTGTACGTCTACCGTACTACATAGTTTCATCTATTCATGCTCAAGAGATAGGAAAGCTTCACATACCTTTTTGATCAATCCACTTGCTAAGTCCAAACTACCGCAAGTAATATGTCAACCTAAAATAACCATGATACGTTTATTAACCTCTAATTTCAATGTAGAATAATCCAAATTCAAAGCCACTAAATTCTATGGAAAAATTGGGCAGCATTTCCTTTGTTTCTACTCACTTTGCCACCTTTCTCAAGGCCGAATTTATCATCCAAACGCCACATTTAAGGCTCCACAATCCAACATTTCAAAGGGGATTACACACCTAACTTGGGTGTGTAAAATTCTGCCCCACAAGGTACAACAATTTACTTAACAATTCTAAGGTAGTTTTTAGGCTACAACATGCTCATAATATCTTCTTAACCAATTCCTTCACATTCAAACCATAGTTCTTACATGCAATGAGTCTAAGAGCATTATTTACTACCACAAGTTCTTTCTTCTTAAAATGCAATACTAAAAACTAATTATAAAGGAGGAACCATTACCTTAGAGCTTTAGCCAAATTTATTCCAACAATTTTGCTAGCCTACTTTCCAAGAATACCACCACAACAACCTTCACAAGCTAGCCACAAGTTTCCTTCTTGCCTTTTACTTTTTCAGATTTCTCCAAAGGCTAAAATAGCTCTTGAAATTTTAGAGAGAAGTGGGAGCTTAAGCTTTAGAGAGAGAGAGAAATTGGAAGATGACCAAGTCTTCAAGACTTGGTCAATATATTGCATGCAAGAAATCGGATGGGGGCACTTGGCACCCACCCAAGGTCTTTTAAAGAAAAATCGACTTTTCCTAAGTTTTCGCCCAAAATCCCGCCTCGGCGCTGCCAGCGCGGCTGCAACTCAGCGACCCCTCGGTGCTTTGGCGCGCGGCCTGCATCCGGCGCGCCACTTCGCGCTGTCCGAAACACATTTACGTCCGATTGCAAGCCGAACTTGTAACTCTCATAACTTCTACTCCGGCGTCCTATCGTGAGCGGTTGGTTCTTGTTGGAATCTAGAATCCACGAACTACGCCCTAGGTCTTTGTAACACTTAGGAACTCTCAATGTATCGGGTCATAACCTGCCTCAAAGTTGACTAAAACCCGTCCGGAATAATCCGTCAACCTATCCTTTGAAAATTTTAAGTCTTACATGCTTTCGTACGCTCTCATACGTAGGGTCAGAACTACGGGGTATAACATTCTCCCCCCCTTAGAAACATTCGTCCCGAATGTTCCTTCTAGGCTTACTCAAATCACAATATCGACATAGACCCTCTTAACTATTCTTTTGCAAATAAAGAAGCTCCACGAGCCACAACATACTGAAGCGTAAATGCGAAATCACAACTAACAAGCAGGAAAGTGGGTTACCTGGAGGTATAGGAAATAGGTGAGGGTACTTCTTCATCATGTCATCCTCTGCTTCCCACGTCATTTCCTCCCTGTTCTCGTTCCGCCATAGGACCTTGACGGAAGCCACGTCTTTCGTCTGAAGTCGTCTAACCTGACGATCGAGTATCGCTATGGGACTCTCCTCATACGATAACTCCTCACTTGGACATCATGAACCGGGTGCACTCTAGATGGATCTCGATACATTTCGCAACATGGACACATGGAAGGCGGATGTACCGCCTCCAAATCGGACGGCGGGTCTAACTCATAAGCAACCCCGCCTACCCTACGGACAATCCGATCGCCCAATGTACCTTGGGCTAAGCTTCCTTCTTTCCAAATCTCATCACGCCTTCATGGGCGATACGCTAGAAAAACCCAATCATCTATCTCAAATTCCAAGTGTCGACGCCGATGATCTGCATACGACTTACGCCACTCGAGCGCCAACAACCGCTCCTGGATAAGCTTCACCTTATCCATCGCTTGTGAACTAAGTCCGCCCGACTAATGAACTTCTCCCACTCGAACCAGCCTATCGGTGACTGCGCTTCTCTCGTATAAGGCCTCATAAGGCGCCATCGACACCGGAATGGTAGCATTGTTGTAAGCAAACTCCGCGAGGCAAATGATCCTCCAGCTACCCACGAAATCAATAACACAAGCCCGCAGATATATCCTCGAGTGTATGCGGATAGTGCGCTCGGCTGTCGTCGGTCACGAGGATGAAACGCCGTCTTGAGACTCACCTGTGTCCCTAATCCTTCAAAAGACCTCGAGAAGTTAGCCGAGAAGCGGGCTCCTCTATCGATATAATCGACAGGGACTCGTGCTGTCTCACATTCTCTCTTATATTTAATCTGGCATAGTCCTCAGGTGAGAACGTCGTTCTGACCTGAAGTAAATGGGGTGATTTCGTCAGCCTGTAGTCAATCACCCAAATGGAATCATGCTTCCTCCGGTGGTAGGTAGCCTGTAATAAAATCCATATTTATCACCTCCCACTTCCAAGTCGAATATCAATAGCTGCAACCCACCGCTTCGTGCTCAATCTTAACTCACGACAATTGACGCATGCCACGAACTCGCAACGTCCTCTTTAGGCCATCCCACTAATACCCGCATCTGAGGTCATGATATATCTTAGTCGACCCTGGATGAATAGAATAACGAGCTCTGTGTACCTCCCCCAGAATCTGCTGACGAAGTCCTGTCACATCGGGAACACACAACCGACCCTCGAATCTTAGCACCCCATCAGGCGCTACCTCAAATAGACTCTTCTCCTTACGGAGTCGCGTCTCGATGCCGTACCAAAATCGGATCCTCATACTGTCTCCTCTTCACCTCTTCGACGATAGAAGACTCGGCAACCTCTCGAACCCGAATTCCGTCACTAACATAATCAACCAAACGAACCCCAAGGCTCGCTAAATGATGTAACTCTCGGACCATATCCCTTTTTACGGTGAACATCGCATGGACTACCCATCGATCTGCGACTAAGGGCATCCGACTACATTGGCCTTCCCGGGTGGTACGTAATATCAACATCGTAATCCTTAAGTAGCTCCAACCATCGTCTCGCGCAAGTTCGACTCCTCTGCTGAAGATGTCGGAGACTCTTGTAGTGCGTGTAAATGTCCACATGAACTCCATATAAATAATGTCTCCGGATCTTGAGGCATGAATTCTGCGCTAACTCCAAGTCATGTGTGAGATAGTTCTTCTCATGCTTCCTAATTTGCCGAGATGCATAAGCTATAACTCTGCCGTCTTTGCATCAAGACGCGCACTCCAACCGACACTGCGTCAATAAACCACATATCCATCTAAGCCCTCTGGAAGAGTAAGAACTGGGGCGGTCGTCAACTTCTCCTTTAGCAACTGGAAACTTTCCTCACAAGTATCCGTCCACCGGAACATAGCTGCCTTCTGAGTCAGCTTAGTCAAAGGGGCTGAAATAGAAGCAAACTTCTCTACAAACCTCCGATAATAACCTGCAAGGCCCAAAAAGCTGCGCACCTCCGTCGGTGTAGTGGGTCTGGGCCAAGTCTTGACTGCCTCAATCTTAGTTGTATCAACCCGAATACCGTCGGCCCCGATAACATGCCCTAAGAAAGCCACTGAAGCTAACCAGAACTCGCACTTCGAGAACTTGGCATACAACTGCCGGTCTCGGAGGACTCCCAAAACCGTCCTCAAATGATCTGTATGCTCCTGCTCTGTGCGCGAATACACCAAGATATCATCAATGAACACTATAACGAACATATCCAAGAATGGCCTGAACACCCTATTCATCAAATCCATGAATACTGCTGGGGCGTTGGTCAAACCGAAAGACATCACCCTGAACTCATAGTGCCCATACCGGGTCCTGAATGCAGTCTTTGGGATATCCGCTTCTCTAACTCGTACCTGATGGTAACGGACCATGAGTCTATCTTGAAAACACTTTGCACCCGCAACTGGTCAAACAAATCGTCAATCACGGGAGGATATCTGTTCTTGACCGTTACCTTGTTCACCGTAATCAATACGCATCTGCGGCGTCCCATCCTTCTTCTTTACAAATAACACTGGTGCTCCCCAGGGAGAAACACTTGGCCTAATAAAGCATTTCTCCAGCAAATCTTTCAGCTGGTCCTTCAATTTCTTCAACTCGGCAGGTGCCATCCTGTATGGCGGAATAGATATCGGTCGAGTATCTGGCGCCAAATCAATGCAAACTCAATCTCCTCTCGGGAGGATACGAGCTCATCCGGGAATACATCCGAAACTCTCTAACGGCCGAATCGAAGGTCCGTACCTCGACCTCGGTGTCGAATACTCGAACCACATGATAGATGTACCCTTTCCGCACCATCTTCCTAGCCTTGAGGTAAGAAATAAACTTACCCCTCGGCGACGCGATATTCCCTTCCACTGATAACGGCTCGTAGAAGCGAACCGAACTAATCTCTCTCTACAGTCCACGTTGGCATAACAAGATGCTAGCCAATCCATACCCATAATCACATCAAAGTCTGTCATGTCCAACTCTATCAAGTCGGCTAGAGTCTGACGGCTATTGATCGGTGTATTTTATATACACCTTTTGAGTCAGTCTAGTTAGTCTTTTGTCCCGTTTTGTACATACAAAGTGTCGTATTAGGATAGATTTTCTTTCTTTTGAGTCAAAGTGGCTAAAGTGGCCAAATGGCGGAAAAGGAGCGAAAAGAGGGAAAAAGAGGAAGGTACTAGAGCTGAAAACGGAGAAAGTGGCAAGCAGGCTGAAATCCGGACTGCGCGCGAGCCTCACTGCGATGAAGCGAGGCCGGCGCCTATTATTCAGCTGCGAAGATTCAGTGCGCTGGCTCTCGAAGACGAAAGCAGGCGCGGCGCTAAACATCCGGAAGCCACGGGGTTGCAGTACCGCGGCTCCGAACAGCGAATATCGGGCATGGCGCACAAAACACCAGTATTCAGAACTTTAGCGCGCCGATGACAGGGCAACGCGCGACGCGGAAAAATTAGGTCTTTTGACGGATTTTTGGGCGGGCACGGAAGGAAAAGAAGGAGGCGTTTTAAAACTATATAAGGAGAACCCTAGGCAGTTTTTGAGGTTCCCCTTTCTTGGACAACTCAAGATTCTTGACTTGGAGTTTGGATACCATTAGCTTAGTAATTTCTTTTTCCTTTCCTTTATTTATTTCAGTTTTTGCATGATGAACTTTGAATTAGTTCTTGTCATATTCATGACTAGGAACTAATTCTCGTATAAGGCTTTACATGTTGAATTCTTGAAACTTATGTTATAAAGTAATGCATGCTTATGGTTATTATTCTTATTGAGAGATCTATACAATAATTGAGTTGAATTCTTGGTAGCTAATTGACAACTAGTTATCACTATATGATTTCTAATCAGATTCTGAAAAGGAGGGATTGTGAATATCTTTGTAAGTTGGGTGACGGTCTTGAATTGGGGATGAAAATACCTCAATTAGATTTGTAGCGTTGATGAGAGGCTTAACAACCCTAATTTTGCGCATTATGCGTGACGGTCAACTAGGTTTTGTGCTTAATCCTCCTATAGAGTTACCACTTATCGTGAAAGTTAGGTAAGGAACAATCGGGGTTGAGTGTTTATATAACCCTAACAGGAGTATAAAACGATTTCGTAAACTGCTTTCTCCAAAAGAAGAACACCATAAGTAATGCATTAACAAGTAACATAAGCGGATAGTAAGGATACATGTAAGCCCTATTCTCATCACACCAAAGTAAGTCTTTACATTTAAATAGCTTTTGAAATTCTTAGTTATAAACAACCAATCAAATATTAATTCGCCAAAGAGATACTAGAAAATAGATCACCGGTACTTGAACCCTAATCCTGAGGGCGATATTCGGTCTTATCTAAGACTATACTACTTGATACGATAATGTGCACTTGCGTTTAAAGTGTGTGCATATTACGCATCAAGTTTTTGGCGCCGTGATTAGGCAATAGTTCAATATCAAATTATCTATTTTTAATTTCTAATTTGGATTTAATTTTTATTTTTTTATTTTTTTAGTTTCTACAAAAATTAGAGTCCGTGATTTCTTTGTTGGTTTGATTCGTTCGGGAACACTTTAGATATGGATTTTTCTTGTCCATATGATAGAGAGCCAACCATAGAGGAACAGAGGGAGGAATTACGAGAAACCCTACTTAGTCTCACGGCGCCAAGCTCGATTCATGGGCGAAATGAGGTCGCATAAAGAGGTTGGAAAGCGAATAGCGAGAACTCGCGGTCATATTCAACGAACCGCAAGAAGAGCAATCTGCATCCGAGCTAAGCAATGAGACACACAATGTCGAACAATTGACTGAAGGAGGCGAATCGGAGAAAGAGAAAGTTCACGAACAGCAGTCGAGCGCGGCGCCTCGATCGTGCGCGGCGTCGAGGATTCTGAGGCGAGGCGAGATAGTACGCAAGTTACGGTCTCCAAAGCAGTCTGCGAGAAAGTGGCGCGCGGCGCCAAGATCGAGCGCGACGCCGTATCCGTAAATTGAGAAAATAGCACCAGCGATGGTAATCGCACCCAGTGATGATACCATATCCCGAAGTTAAAAATGCACTCTTGACAAGCAATTCTCAGTTCGTAGAGGTTCTCAAACAATTGCAACTCAATATCCCGCTTGCGGAAGCACTAGAACAAATGCCGAGCTCGTCAAGTTCATGAAGGATGTGCTTAGCAAAAGAGGAAGATAGAGGATTACGAAGCGGTGATGCTAATCGAAGAATGTAGTGCCATCCTACGAGAGACAGCTACCTCGAAGTTACAAGACCGGAGTTTTACCATCCCGTGCACTATTGGAAAGTTTGAATGTCAAAAGGCACTATGCGACACAGGAGCAGCATAAATCGATGCCCTATCTAGTTTTCGCAAACTAGAAATGGGAGAAATCAAACCTACAAACATCACTCAGCGCCTGGTGACCGCTCAATTGTTCATCCGAGAGGAGTCATCGAGGATATACTAGTAAAAGTGGACAAGTTCATCCTCCCGCCCGATTTCATTATCTTAGATATACAAGATAACGATGGAATACCTATCATCAAGTGCAGACCATTCTTAGCCACGGACGGGCTCATTGATGTTCAAAAGGGAATTGAAGCTTGGTAGATGAAGAAGAGGTAACTTTAACGTTCTTCAAACATCAAGTTTTCAGGCCAAAGATAATCGCTCACCATTGATCTTATCGAAGAGACAATGTCAAACAAAGAGTTCGAATATGAGGATACGCTGAAGAAATCGACCATGGGATGATGATAGTAAAAGCGATCCGGATCGATGGAGTATGCAAATTGGATGAATGCTTATGAAAAATGGGATACAAGGACAAAGAAATATGAGGAGTGGGACAGTACGTAAAGATCATTACCATCCACGAGAAGGCCCCGAGTTAGAGTTAAAAATCTTACCTAATCATCTACAATACCGATACCTAGCGTGAAGAAAACCCTGCGGTGATCATTTCACGCCACTGTCACCAAGAAATTGATAAAGCGCTAAGAGTACTAAAGAATCACAAGCGGGCTATTGGATGGACATTAGCGGACATAAAAGGAATAAGTCCATCAACGATAATGCATAAGATCCGCCTAGATGAGGAGAAGCGGACCGTCCATCAAGCCGAAGCGGCGATCAACCCGAATATGAAAGAGGTAGTAAGGAAAGAAATCCTAAAATGGCTCGTCAGAGAGTGATTTACCCATATCGATGCACGTGGGTAAGTCGGTACAAGTGGTGCCAAAAAGGGTGGAATAACAATGGTGGCTAACGAAAGAAACGAACTCATTCCCTCGAGAACAGTCACCGGTTGGAGAATATGCATTGATTATCGCAAGTTGAATAAAGCAACGAGAAAAGATCACTTCCCGTTGCCATTCCTAGATCAAATTGCTGGACAGACTCGCAGGGCACAACTACTATTGCTTTTTGGATGGATACTCAGGGTATCACCAGATTGCAATAGCCCCAGAAGATCGAGGAAAAGACGACATTTACTTGCCGCGCAGCACATTTGCATTTAGAAGAATGCCATTTGGACTCTGCAATGCACCGCCACCTTTCAAAGATGTATGATGGCAATTTTCTCAGATATGGTAGAGAGGACTATAGAGATCTTTATGGATGACTTTTAGGTCTTTGGAGCATCATTTGATGAATGTTTAAGGCATCTGAAGCGATGTTGGTAGGTCACGAAGAATCTAACCTTGTGCTAAATTGGGAGAAGTGTCACCATGGTAATGAAGGAATCGTCTTGGGGCATAAAATATCAAACCAAGGTATTGAGGTAGACAAAGCAAAGATTTCGATGTCGAAAATCTACCACCTCCAAGATCAACAAAGGAGTCAGAAGTTTCCTTGGGCATGCAGGCTTCTATAGAAGATTCATCAAGGACTTTTCAAAGGTCTCAAAGCCCCTCTCACATTGTTAATGACGGGGGTAGCCTTCGACTTCAATAAAGAATGCTTATCCGCATTTCAAACGCTCGAGAAGCTTACCTCAAAGACCTATAGTCACTGCGCCAAATTGGGAGCTCCGTTTGAACTCGTATGCGATGCAGCGACTATGCGATTGGAGCGATGCTTGGACAGAGAATCGACAAGGTATTTAGATCCATTTACTATGCTAGTAAAACTCTAAATGACGCAATTAAATTATGCAACCACGGAAAAGAACTACTAGCTATAGTATATGCGTTTGAGAAATTCGTGCCATACTTGATTGGAAATAAAGTGATAGTATACACTGACCACTCTGCTATAAAGTACTTAATGACAAAGAAGGATGCAAAGCCTCGTCTCATTCGATGGGTCCTACTTCTACAAGAATTTGACGTAGAGATTCGTGATAAGAAAGGAACAGAGAATTCAGTTGCAGACCACTTGTCAGTTGGAGAACACGTAGCGAGAATACGAGGATGTGCAAATAAATGATCACTTTCGCACGAACAAGCTGCTTTGAGTAAGTATGAATTCTAATTTACCTTGTACGCTGATTTTGTTAACTTTCTTGCGACTAAAGTTCTACCCCAGCTTGTCAAGACAAATGAAGAGGTTTTATTACGAGGTAAAACATTACTATGGGGAAGAACAATGCTATACAAACACTTTGTACGACCAAGTCATCGAGCGATGTGTACGAGAGGAAGAGATGCACGTGTTCTCACCGCCACACCTTAGCATGTGGTGGACACTTTGGGGCATCAAGAACAGCGCAAAGGTATTGCAATGCGGATTCTATTGGCCAACTCTCTTGAGGATGCCCACACTTTGTGCGAGAGATGTGATAATTGTCAAAGAAGCGAGGAACATCTCAAGGCGAAACGAGATGCCTTCGCGGGATATTGGAAGTAGAACTATTCGATGTGTGGGAGTTGATTTCATGGGACCATTCCGCCATCTTTTGGATATCAATATATCCTTCTGGCAGTAGACTACGTGTCCAAATGGGTAGAAGCAGTGGCCACCAAAGAAAACGACAGTAAAACTGTGCAAAAATTTCTCCAGAAGAATATTTTCACAAGGTTCGGCACACCAAGAGTTCTTATCAGTGATGAAGGGAGCCATTTCGCAATAAGCGGTGAAGTCATTGCTTTCCCGATATGGAGTTTACCATCGCACCACAACTGCGTACCATCCTCAAGCTAATGGGCAAGCGGAAGTGTCAAATAGAGAAGTGAAAAGCATATTGGAAAAGACTGTGAACGGCTCAAGGAAAGACTGGTCGATCAAATTAGATGACGCATTATGGGCATACCGGACAGCATTCAAAACACCAATTGGTATGTCACCTTATAAATTAGTTTTTGGTAAAGCTTGTCATTTGCCAGTAGAGTTGGAACACAGAGCATATCGGGCAATGAAGAAGTTGAACATGGATACCACAGCGTGGGACAAAGGAGGCTACTACGGTGGCGAATTGGATGAATTCGACACAATGCCTATGAGAATGCAAAGATCTACAAAGAACGAAAGCATGGCACGATAAGAATTTGATACCAAAGATTTTCAAGAAGGACAACAAGTGCTTATTCAACTCAAGGTTGAGATTGTTTCGAGCAAATTAAAATCACGTTGGACGGACCATACACGATGGTAAGAGTATTCCCATGCAGCAATTGAAATAAAAGGGAGAGGAGCCGCCAAGTAAGCTGACAGAGGTTAAAACCCTACCTAATCGATGAAATGGAATACATGAACTTGGTAACTTCTCAATCCACGAAAGAATAAAGGCGTCGTCGGCTAAAGACGGTAAAAACGGCCTTGGTTGGGAGGCAACCCAACGTTTTCAATTATGTTATTTTAATTTACATCTTTAGGTTATTTTAGTTTTATCTAAGAAACGATCTCACGATGTTGGGGTCTTGTTGTTTGTATGATTGGCGAATGTACATGCAATTGAACCGAGGTGTCGAAAGCGGGTAAGCCATGCGCGGCTCCAGAAGCGGCGCCGAAAGATCTGAAGAGGTGCGGAAGTTTAAGCGCCGCGGTGTCCAGTTGCAGAGAATTCTGGAAAATACTTTGATCCAAAAGCCCTACCGCCAAATCAAACACCAAGGGCTCTCCTCCCCTCACGAAATTAGAAGCACTACCCACCGCCACCATGAATTTTAGCCAAAAGCGTAAGTCTTTTTGTCTTTTAGTTTTCCTTTGAGTCTACACATTGGGGACAATGTGTAATTTAAGTTCCAGGGGTGTGTTTGTGTTTTAGTTTTATTTGTGTGTCATGTTATGTTTTATTTAAGTCTTTTTATTTTGTTTCAGTTTATTTTTGAGTCACAAAATTTTTCTTTTTTGAGTCATAATTGCCTGTCAAAGATCATGTATGCTGTAGTTGCTAGAAACACCTAGTGAAGTAAGGTGGAATAATGTAAAGGAATGGAAGCAGCTATCTAAACACTTAGGTTAGAGATGCCAAAAACTCACAGAATCTGTCTATTTGGAGTCTCTTGCTTGAGTTATGTAGGCTAAATGATAAATGCTTATGTGTTATGACTTGCTATTTGAGGCGAAATAGTTAGGATATGCATGTTAGGGAGATGACTCAAGCATTTCTTTGATAGCCAATTCTTACCATTCTTTTCTATCCCGTACTTTAAAAATATCACTAGTTAGCCCCATTGAGCCTAAAATTTGAAACTTCTTCTTTGACACCCTATATTCCCACAAAGTGTACCATAAGTGAAATTATGAAACAGTAGGAGTACATTGTGTTAAAAGAAAACAAAAAGAATGAATAAAGTCTCATGCACCCCAATACAAAAGTAATAAGAAATAAAAAGCCTAAGTTTGAAGTGCTTGTCATTATTATATACTTCATTCTCCCAAAACAAAAGGGGAAGGATAGAATTGAAGTGAAGTAAAGAATCAAAAGAAAAAGGGAAAATTGAAAAGCCAAAGAGCTTATGGTACGAGAAAAATGAGCCTAAATGCCTATCTTTACCAACCCCTACCTAAGCTGCATTACAACCCCCAAAGTCCCGAAGATCTCTTTTATGTATATCCGCATTAGCGAGAATAGCAAGTAAGCATGCCATAGGAATTTTTGAATTTATATGCATACTTGAGTACACCGATTTCTATTTAAGCATGATAAGTATGAGTTTGCGAAATATCTAGCTCAATGTGTTGAAATTCCATGCTATATGTTCTGCGATATTATTACGCTAACCTTCATGTTTTTCTAGTTAACATTCACGCAGCAAAAGTGATCAATGGCGGAGTCTGCTTATTTTCTTTGTTGATTTTCTTATTTATCGAGTCTGTCATTTTATTTCTTTCTTTTATCTTTGCTCGAGGCGAGCAAAGGTTAAGTTTGGGGTATTTGATCGGTGTATTTTATATACACCTTTTGAGTCGATCTAGTTAGTCTTTTGTCCCGCTTTTGTACATACAAAGTGTCGTATTAGGATAGATTTTCTTTCTTTTGAGTCAAAGTGGCTAAAGTGGCCAAATGGCGGAAAAGCGAAAAGAGGGAAAAAGAGGAGGTACTAGAGTCAAACGAGAAAGTGGCAAACGAGGTGAAATCAGACTGGCCGCGCGCCTCCTGCGATTAAAGCGGTCGCGGCGCCTATTATTCGCAGGCTGCAGAAGATTCAGTACGCGCTTCCGAAGACCGAGGCGGCGCTAAACATCCGAGAAGCCACGAGTTGCAGCGCGCGCTTCCGAACAGCAGATATCGGGGCGGCGCCAAACACCCGGCATTGCGAACTTTAGCCAGCGCGCCGACAGGTTGCGGCGCCGACGCGGAAAAATTAGTCTTTGACGATTTTTGGGCCAAAACTGAAGGAAAAGAAGGAGGCGTTTAAAACTATATAAGGAGAACCTAGGCGCTTTTGGAGGTTCCGCTTTCTGCACAACTCAAGATTCTTGACTTGGAGTTTGGATACCATTAGCTTAGTAATTTCTTTTCCTTTCCTTTATTTATTTCGCTTTTTGCATGATTAACTTTGAATTAGTTCTGTCATATTCATGGCTAGGAACTAATTCTCTTATAGGCTTTATGTTGAATTCTTGAACCTTATGTTATAAAGTAATGCACGCTTATGGTTATTATTCTTATTGAGAGATCTATCCAATAATCGAGTTGAATTCTTGGTAGCTAATTGACAACTAGTTATCACTATATGATTTCTAATCGTTCGGAAAGGAGGATTGTGAATATCTTTGTCAAAGTTGGGTGACGGTTTGAATTGGGGATGAAAATACCTCAATTAGATTTGTAAGCGTTGATGAGGCTTAACAACCCTAATTTTGCGCATTGTGCGTGACGGCCAACTAGGTTTTGTGCTTAATCCTCCCATGTAGTTACCCTTATCACAAAGTTAGGTAAGGAACAATACGGGGTCGAGTGTTTATATAACCCTAACGGGAGTATAAACGATTTCAGAAACCGCTTTCTCCAAAAGAAGAACACCATAAGTAATGCATTAACAAGTAACATAAGCGGATAGTAAGGATACATAAGCCCTATTCTCATCACACCGAAGTAAGTCTTTACATTTAAATAGCTTTTGAAATTCTTAGTTATAAACAACCAATCAAATATTAATTCGCCAAATAGATACTAGAAAATAGATCAATTGTACTTGAACCATAATCCTAGAGGACGATATTCGGTCTTATCTAAGACTATACTAATTGATACTATAACCTGCACTTGCGTTTAAAGTGTGTGCATATTACGCGCATCGGCTATCTATAGTCACAGGCAAGCCTTATACACTCGGCTACCATCAATCACTCATCGGCGTAGCCACCTCAAAAGGTCTTATGGACTCGAGCCTATCCCTATTCTCTACGGCACATGAGGAGATATGTAGGACAAGTAACCTAGATCTATCAAAGCATATACATCAAGAAGAAACCAACAATGTACACTGACGACATCCGCGACGCCTCCCGGTCCTGTCGATCGACATAACATATATGCGGTTCGAGACCGCTAATCCGGAACCCTACCACGACCTTCGCCGCGCTGCCGCCCATAAGTACCACGCCTCAGGCGTCAACCATCGAAGATGAAGATCCGCAATGCACTTCGCCTACCGAACTGTGCGCCCCGCCTGGGACGGACAATCCTTCAGATGGCCCCGCTGCCACAAGTAGCACGCCCCAACCCATACGGCACTCTCGATGACGACCCATCGAACGCACTCGAGGTAGGTGGTCTCGATTGCGCTGGCCCGCCCCGAAACTCAAGTCCCGAGCCCGGCATGCTCCGAATAACCTCGCGATCGTACCTCCCGCGGAAAATTGAGAAGGAGCACTGTGGCGCCGGAATGTGACCTAGTATGTCGCCGAGGCCGCCACTAAAATCGCCGAGAACTCGCCCGGCCTCTGGCCGACTCCAAATCTAGCCGATCCGCCTCTCGCCTCAATCCGCTGCGTATGCTCGCATCTCGGCAATATCCATCTCGCCAAGAGCTACCCCAAGTATGCAGAATCATACGACGGCCTAACCCATCACATATCGATGAACCACACTCCCGCGCCACCCACTATGGTGCGATATCTGCCAGAGTCGAACTCAGTGTCACTCACGATAGTCCTCCCGCCCTGCCTCAAGGTCAAGAACTTATTCACGCGCCCTCCTCACCTCGTGAGGCAAGAAGTGGTCTAGGAACGCCTCCGTGAACTCTCCCAATCAGTCACCGGAAGAGCATCCTCACCTCGACAATACCGTGACTCAAACCGGCTTCAACGCAATATCGCGTGAGTCAGAAGTTAGTATAATGCACTCGGCCTCCGATGCCCTAGGACTCGCATGGTCAGAATCACGGACAAACTTTCGCGGATCCTCTCAAAATCTCAACCATAGAACTTCGGGTGATAACCCAAGAAATCCGAATCAGAAATCGTCGGCCAGGTTGGCGCCGCTTCGCTTACGCTTCGCCACTACCGGCCGTGAATCGAACCGCTCTCTATAATTCTCGTGACTCGCATCGCGGATCGAGGCTCGGTGCATGGTCTCGAGGCCGCGCACGCCTCGAACTTCGTTGGAGGCCGGGCGACGACGCGGAACTCGCCGCCCTAAACATCATCTCGTAAGATCGGCTCGTGCCTCGTGACTCTCCGCCCACTAGCAAAGACTCACCGCTTTGCCTTCTCGGGGGCGGTTGCCTTGCGAGGCATAATCGATACATAAATGAAAACATCGTAGGAGGTTCAACCTATAACTCACTTATTGCACGATCTTAGAGCGAAAGAATGGAAACCAATCCTAAATATCCCGCAATTCCTCGACATAGATGTGGTGCACACACCGATAATCAAGACTCTACTGTACAATTTTATGTGGACACTTTCCGAGACTAACCGCTTTGATATTACTTTTGTCACGACTTCCAACGTCGCGATCGTACTTCGGGTACTGCCCGGCGTCAGTATATGTCGGAGAATAGCTGAACATACATAACACATAACTTATAAAAGGGTAAACATCGCCGCCGAGCAAGGCTCTTCCATAAAACATACTTAAACAAAGTATAGTAAATCGTTCTTATAGCCTAAAACATATATGTGACTACAGACTTAAAGATAACAATCGTGGCAGGCCTCGCCATACCTCAATGTACAAAATACCTATAGCGTGGAATGCATAAACAAGCTTCGAGAAAGCGACATCGAATATTGATTCTAACGAGGATCCTGATCTTACCGCCAGATGATCGCAGGAACAAGACACAATATGTAACAGTATGTAAAGTCGAAATACCGTAATAATGATATCATAGTCTGGTATCATAGAAGAAAATCAAAATATTTTATTGTGCCTTACTAACAATGAGAGCGACAGTATATATATATAATGCATAAAATAGGGTTTTAGATCAAAACGGTACGCCGCAGTATATAAGCACCCTACTCAGACTATTTCAAGCATGTTCTGACCGCAGAGGTATTCTCGAGGTCGCCTAGCCGCGACGACTATTTCACCAATAAGTTCATATGACTGCATAAGTATTCCTCGCGCGTGGGTAGCAAACAGGCAGGTATAACGTCTTGGGGTCTTACCGCCGTGATATACTCTTACCTGCGGCGCATGGTATAACGATCTTGGGGCTTGCCGCCGTATACCTTTCATCGAGCGGACGGTATCTTCGCTTGCCCGTGATATACTCACCCCTCGCACATACTCTTACCGAGTAGTGGTATAACGATCTTGGGGCTTGCCTCGCATATTACTTCAGTAAATCGTTATCATATCATATCATAATAAGTTAAGAAAACTTATAACTTCTTATTAGTCTTGTATATACCTCATTTTAGTTTACTTAAGGCACTTAATTAAATCTTTAATGAAAGAAAATCGAATTTAACCCAGTACTACATACTGACTCTTTTAAAATGACTCTTCTTTATACATAAAAATTGAGCGATGCTAAAATTAATTTGCTCTTCATACTTATCTTACTTAGTAAATCTCTTCTCAATAACCTTTATGGTTAATAAATTAACTTCCCATAAAGTTGTTATATTAACTTATACTTTAGTAAAATCATACTTTTCACCAGGACTTATACATTTTAAAACAGAACAAGTCATTATATACCAAAACAAGTAAGAATGCCTGTCGTCTACTTAGACTACATAGTTTCATCTATTCATGCTCAGAGATAGGAAAACTTCACATACCTTTTTGATTGTTCATTGCTAAGTTCAAACTACCGCTATATGTCAACCTAAATAAACATGACACGTTTATTAACCTCTCATTTCAATAATAATTCAAATTCAAAGCCACCATCATAGAAAAATTGGCAGCATTTCTTGTTTCTACTACTGCCACCTTTTAGCTTATCATCTAAACGCCACATTTAAGGTTTCATAATTCAACATTGTGGATTACATACTAACTTGGGTGTGTAAATCTGCTTCACAAGGTACAATTTACTTAACATTTCTAAGGTAGTTTTTAACATGCCATAATATCTTCTTAACAAATTTTCATATTCAAACCATATTTTTACATGCAATTCTAAGAGTATTATTTATCACAAGTTCTTTCTTCTAAACATGCAACACTAGAAACCAATTCTAAAGGAAGAAATGTTACCGCAAAGTTTTAGCTAAACTTATTCCAAAACGCTTTGCTAGTTGTTAAGAATACCACAACAACACAAATGTTTCAGCCACAAACTTCCTCTTGTTGTTAGGAGAAATCAAAAGTAAAAGGCGAAGGAAACTGTGGCTCGCCAAGTTGTTGTGGTGGTATTCTTGGAAAGGAGGCTAGCAAAATTGTTGGAATAAATTTGGATAAAGTCTATGTAACGGTTCCTCCTTTATAATTAGTTTTTAGTATTGCATGTTAAGAAGAAAGAACTTGGTAGTAAATAATGCTCTTACTATCATATGTAAGAACTATGGCTCAATGTGAAGGAATTGGTTAAGAAGATATTATGAGTACGTTGTAGCCTAAAAACTACCTTAGAATTGCTAATTGTTGCACCTTGTAAGGCAGAATTTTACACACCCAAGTTAGGTGTGTAATCCCTTTGAAATGTTGGATTGTTGAGCCTTAAATGGTGTTTGGATGATAAATCTACTTGAGAAAGGTGAGTGAGTAGAAACAGAAATGCCGCCCCATTTTTCCATAGAATTTAGTGCTTTGAATTTGGATTATTCTACATTGAAATTAGAGGTTAATAAACGATCATGGTTATTTTAGGTTGACATATTACTTAAGTAGTTTGACTTAGCAAGTGGATCGATCAAAAAGGTATGTGAAGCTTTCTATCTCTCGAGCATGAATAGATGAAACTATTACTGCAGACGACAAGATTTGATATTCTTACTGTTTTGAGTATATAATGACTTGTTTCGCTTTAAGAATGTATAAGTCCTCAAGTTAGGAAAAATATGATTTTACTAAAGTATAGAGTTAATATAACAACTTTACGGAAGCTTGTTTATTAGCTTATAAAAGGTTAATGGTAAGAGATTTACTCTAAAGTAAGATAAGTATACGAAAGAGGCAAATTGGTTTTAAGGCATCAATTGCCCAAGGGTTTTTATGTATAAAGAAGAGTCATTTTTAAAAGAGTCAAGATGTAGTACTAAGTTAAATTCCCGCTTTTCATTAAAGATTTAATTAAGCCTTAAGTAAACTAAAATGAGAGGGTATATGAACAAGACTAATAAGAAGCTATAAGTTTTCTTAACTTATTTATGATTATGATACGATGACTGAGCTAGGTAAGAGATATCCGGCGGCAAGCCCCAAGATCGCTATACCACCTACCTGCAAGAGTATCGGCGGGCAAGCCCAAGATCGCCATACCACCTTCTTGCAAGAGTATATCCGAGGCAAGCCCCAAGATCGCTATACCATCCGCCTCAGCAAAGAGTATATCCGGCGGGCCCCAAGATCGTTATACCATCCGCTTCGTGGTAAAGAGATATCCGGCGGGTAAGACCTCAAGATCGCTATACCACTGCTCCGCTCCATGGATTTGCTACCCACGACGCGAGGAATACCTCGCGCGCAGTCCCCATGGACTTACGCGGTAAAATAGTCCCACGGCGGGCGGTACACTATGCGCAGGAATACCACGCGTCCACAGACTCCATGCGCGTGAATAGTCCAAAGAGTAAGTGCTTATTGATACTACTGCCAGGCACTCGCTTTGATCCTAAGGCCCTATTTTACGCAAAGATATATATATACTAAGTTACTCTCATTGTTAGTAAGGCACAAGAAAAGGTATTTGATTTTCTTTCTATGACCCCAACTTACTTTTAGACTTACGATATCATTATTATGTGATTTTCCACTTTACATACTTGGTACATATTGTGTATCGACCCCTTCTCGGGGCCATGCTCATGCCGCAGTAAGGGTGTTGCATTGTGGATCCTCGTTTCAGGATCACTATTCCTGTCAAGCTCCATTCCTCCTAAGCTTGTTTATCGGGTACGACATTCCCCGATGCTATAGGTATTTTGTATGATTCAGGTACAGGGGCCCTGGCCCCGCTACGCTTGTTATCTCTTAGAGTCCGTGGTCACATATATGTTTTGGGCTATAAGAACCAATGTACTACTATACTTTGTTTAAGTATGTTTTTTGGAAGGCAAATTTTTACTTGTCCAAATGATGTTTACTCCTTTTATAAGTTATGTACATGATGTTCCGCTACTATTCTCATATACTGATAAGTGCACTTTAGTAGGCAGCGCCGCGCCAGGTCAATGTGACAACTTGTCACCTCCTGCATGGCCTTTTAAAAGAGAAATCAGACTTTCCTAAGTTTTCCAAAAATCAGGACTTTCCTATCGCATTTAACGTGTTGGTTGCGCTGGAATCTGCATCTACCTAACTACACCTGTGCCCTTCCTGAAACACTTAGAACTCAATGTATCTGTCATAACCCGCCTCAAAGTCGAAGAACCCATCCCGAATAATCCACAACCTATCCTTTGAAAATTTGGAGTCTTACATAAGCCAGACGCCTTGCCACAAGAGACTACAAGACTATAACTCGCGAACAGTCCCTCGGGAGCCCACCAATGAAGGCCGCACCCACTCCCGCTTACGGCCCCAAAACATCGTAGTTCACATTCTCCAAACATGACACTTGATCACTGCGCGCCACGATACACGGTTCCTCCCACACATGCAAGGCCTACTCCCGCTCCTGGCTCCCTCCTATTCTCAGATTCAATAAATCCTCCACTGACCTCCCACTATCCCCACTCACCAAACGGAAACTCGTAAAGCATGAAATCTTCAAACCCAAAGTCCAATTTAACTCTGCCTTCCAAAACCCATTTCTCACCAATTCCCAAGAATCCTATATCACAAAATGTAAGACCCTAATTAACGTTACTACGACCAGGGAATTCAATGTTTTAACTAAACTGCACACTACGGGATCTAGTACCTAGACTATGCGAACGTGGATTCGTCTCGTGGGCTATTTCCATCACAAATTCGAGACATCGAGACGGGAGAGGTATAAGACAAGTTATCATAAGCAACGGAATAAATCAAACAGGAGACATTGATCGTGCTAGACCTTCAAATGGCTACAAATCCGTACTATCCGCATACTTGGCATTACTGAGTACGAAGATGAAACCATAAATGGGTAGGACATAAGATTTTGGGTATTTTACTTGTTTTAAGTATATGATGACTTGCTTCGCTTTAAGAATGTATAAGTCCTCGTTAGGAAAGTATGATTTTACTAAAGTGTAGAGTTAATATAACAACTTTACGGGAAGTTGGTTTATTAGCTTCATAAAAGTTAATGAGAATAGATTTACTCTAAGTAAGATAAGATACGAAGAGGCAAATTGGTTTTAAGGCACCAATTGCCCAAGAGTTTTTATGTATGTTAAGAGTCATTTTAAAGGAGTGAAGCATGAGTACTCGTTAAATTCTCTGTTCTTTATTAAAGATATGATTAAGTGCCTTAAGTAAACTAAAATGAGAGGTATACGAACAAGACTAATAAGAAGTTATAAGTTTTCTTAACTTATTTACGATTATGATATGATGACAACAGCTAGGGTAAGAGTATATCCGGCAAGCCCCAAGATCGTTATACCACCTTCTCCAGGCAAGAGTATGTCAAGGGCAAGCCCCAAGATCGCTATACCACCTTCTTCAAGGTAAGAGATATCCGGCGGGCAAGCCCCAAGATCGTTATACCATCTACTCAGTAGAGTATATCCGGCGGGTAAGTCCCCAAGATCGCTATACCATCCGCTTCGTGGTAAGAGTATATCCGCGGGTAAGTCCCCAAGATCGCTATACCACTGCCTTCGTGGATTTGCTACCCATGACGCGAGTAATACCACGCGAGTCCTTATGGGCTTACGCGGTGAAATAGTCCCACGCGCGGTACAACCTATGCGATAATACTACGCGTCCACAGACTATGCGTGAAATAGTCCCAGGAGTAAAAGGTGTTTATTGATACTACGGGCGAGGTACCCTGTTTTGATCCTAAGGCCCCTATTTTATGCAGTATTATATATATATATATATATATACTTGTCATTCTCATTGTTAGTAAGGCACAGTAAAAGGTATTTTGATTTTCTTCCATGACTCCAGCTTACTTTTAGACTTATGATATCATTATTACAGATTTTCCACTTTACATACTTGGTACATATCAGGTAATCGACCCCTTCCTGTGCGCTCATGCCGCAGGTGGTAAGCATTGAGGATCCTCGCTCAGATCACTATTCCTGTCGAAGCTCCATTCCTCCTAAGCTTGTTTATCGGTACGATATTCCCCGATGCTATAGGTATTTTGTACATTCGTGGGTATGGCGAGGCCCCGTCCCGCCACAGCTTGTTATTTTTGAGGTCCGTGGTCACATATATGTTTTGG
Source organism: Przewalskia tangutica (assembly GCA_029844215.1). Lineage (NCBI taxonomy): Eukaryota > Viridiplantae > Streptophyta > Magnoliopsida > Solanales > Solanaceae > Przewalskia > Przewalskia tangutica. Next base: position 151,600,613 of record CM056719.1, read on the forward strand.
GCTATAAGAACCAACAGACTACTATACTTTGTTTAAGTATGTTTTATGGAAGCGCACTTTATCTCGCCGATGATGTTTACTCCTTTTTATAAGTTATGTGTTATATATGTTCCACGCTATTCTCGACATATACGATGTGGTACCTGTGGTACCAGCATTCCGTGGCTCGTCGTGATAAAGTGGTATCGTGAGCGCTTAGTCCTGAAAGCATCCATGCATCGCGTGTCTAGTAGTCTGATTATCCGGGCAAGCCCCAAGATCGTTATACCATCCGCTTCAGTAAGAGTATATCCGGGGGTAAGTCCCCAAGATCGTTATACCATCCGCCGTGGTAAGAGTATATCCGGCGGGTTAGTCCCCAAGATCGTTATACCACCGCTAGTGGATTTGCTACCCATGACGCGAGAATACCTCACGCGAGTGCTTATGGGCTTACGCGGTGAAATAGTCCCACGCGGTACACCTATGCGAGGAATACCTCATGCGCGTCCACAGACCTACGCGTGAAATAGTCCCGAGGTGGTGTTTATCGATACTACGCAGGTACCTGCTTTGATCCTAAGGCCCCTATTTTATACAAGATTATATATATATATACTTGTCACTCTCATTGTTAGTAAGACACAAGAAAGGTATTTTGATTTTCTTCCATGACTCGAAACTACTTTTAGACTTACGATATCATTATTACGCATTTTCCACTTTACATACTTGGTACATATCAGGTAATCGAACCCCTTCCTGGCCGTTCACGCCACAGGCAGGTAGCATCGAGGATCCTCGTTCTTAGGATCACTATTCCGGTGTCAGAAGCTCCATTCCTCCGGAAGCTTGTTTATTGGTACGGATATTCCCTGATGCTATAGGTATTTTGTACATTCACGGGTATGGCGGGGGCCCTGTCCCACCACAGTTGTTATCTTTAGAGGTCTGTGGTCACATATATGTTTTGAGCTATAAGAACCAGTTGTACTACTATACTTTGTTTAAGTATGTTTTATGGAAGGCAGCCTTATCGGCTGACCAGTGATGTTTACCCCTTTTTATAAGTTATGTGTTATGTATGTTCCGCTGCTATTCTCTGACATATACCTGACAGGGTACCCCGGTAGGGTACTAGTCGCGGCCCCGGGGTCGGGTCGTGACAGCAAAAGTAACACTAGTAGATGATTTAAATGGAAGACGAGTATGTTTGCCTAAAGAAACAAGAAACACGGTTTTGGGCAAGCTTCTCATTACAAGTAATGAAATTATTGCCTCTAAGAAAACTAAAAACTGGAGCTCCTGGATGACCAAGCCTATTATGCCATGTTGAAGATGAAATGACCGCTAGAGAGATGGGAGAGCTAGATCTGGCAGTGGAGGTGGGAGTGAATGGATATAGATCCCCCGTGCTATTACATCTCGTAAGAGGTGACACCGTATGAAGATCCTTTACAGTGAAACCAAAAGGGTCAAAATCAACAGAGACATAATTATTACGAGTGAATTTACGGATAGAGATTAGATTATTAATTACATGTGGGGCATATAGGGTATTTTGAAGTGGGAATGAATTAAGAGGTGGTGTATATGATGTACCAAAACCTTTTACTGGAATGCGGTGACCACTATCAACTGTCACAAATTGAGGATGCTTTAAACCAAATAGTTTGGGAATATTACCTGCAGTCCGGGTGAGGTGAGAAGTGGCTCCAGAGTCCATGTATCAGTTGTTGTCAGGTTGTTGCATGTTGAGATCGGCCAAGGCTCGACCTAACTCGCTGGGTGTTACTTTGGATGAGGATCGAATCGACGTGCATGAAGTGAGCCTGCTGCGGGTACTGGACTTGCCGAAGGGCTGGAGAAGGGCCCAACACACTGTGATTGGAGAACTAGTGGAAGGGTTGCTGGTACTGAAACGGCGGCGGCGTCGAGGCGCTGAACTAATTCTGCGGATATTGTTGTTGCTGCTGCTGATTCTGCTGTCCGCGACCCCTGCCACGACCGTGACCTCCTCTACCACGACCCTTGCCACCCTTGTCACCGCTTTTCTGCTGCGGTTGAGAGTTTTCTAGCGGCGTTGGATCTTGAGGGAGCGTTTCGACAGCTAACATCTTCTGATTGTGCTCATCCTGCTTAACACATCGAGTTTCTTCGAGCAACAACTGCGAGCGAGCTTTGTTAAAACTGGGAAGCGGATCTGCCTGTTGAATTATGGCGGCTAACGTATCATAGTCACCTTTGGGGAGACCTGCAATCAATAGCAACACCAATTTAGTGTCCGAGACAGGCGTGTCAACGTTGGAGAGTTGATCCGCCAGGAGTTTCAACTGTCTGCAGTACTCAGTCATATTGGAGAAATTTTCAAGGTGTGTATTATTAAACTGTTCCTCCAAATACACTGCGCGAGTGTGCTTGTTATCTTGAAAGATTTCCTCCAAGCGGTTCCATAACTCAAGGACTGTGGCGCCAGATTTCATGATAGTAAGAAGAAGATCCTGAGAAATACTACCATAAATCCACTGTTTGATGCCGGCGTCTAGACGACGTCAAGTAGACTCATCAACCTCCGGAGGGCGCGGAATGATGTTATCGATGTGATCAAGAACGTTATAGAGACATGCATGATTACGAAACAGTTCAACCCAGAGAGAATACTGACTATTTTCTTGATCAAGAAGAATGAGAATAAAGTTCTTGATGTTTGTAACAGTTAGAGCTGGATGAAAAGAGGATGACAACGTGGTGGTGAGATTTGTGGAGGTAGAAGATTCAGAAAGTGTGGAAGATTCAGGGATAGTCATTTAGAGAAGAGAGAAATGAAGAAGAAAACCTAGAATTTGGAGGAGGGCCGCGGCGAGTTCCGGGGGGGGGGGGGGTTTCTCGGCGGCGGTAAGAAGAAAAAGTTCTAGGGTTTTGGGTGTTTGGCTCTTGATACCATGTAAGATGATATTAATCTCCCTTAAAGAGTCTTCTCATTAGTATTAAAGTATATATAGAGTACAATATTCATCCCTTATACAATAGGAATCCTAAGCCTATACAAAAGAGGAATCCTAGTCTTACCATAATTATATTTACACAATATATGAAAATATTCTAATTATGGGTAGAGAATATTATGTTTCTCATATACACGTTTACAATTCAAAATTTAATGACACAAATTATTATGAAAAGGTGTTACCCATTCTTTAAAGGATACACCTATTCTTGTGAATATGTATCATCCAATCTTAAGGGGTATATCCATTCATGAAAAAAGTGTATTTCACTTGCTATAAATACCTATTCCTTTGCAGATTTTAGTGTACAAAACATCTAGATCCTTAGGTTCTTTATCATTTCATTCTCTTCAAGAATCCGTTTTATTTCTTATTCCGAATTCCAACAAAAGTAAAAGGGTTCTCCAGAATTTCTATTTGAGTGCACATTAGAAGATTCTTGAGTGTTTCATTGTATCTTGAGAGTAGAACGTCACTTTGCTATTTGCACCGGGGTAACGACGGAAATCTACTCTGAAGACACCGCCATCCATAGCGTGTCTTGATCCGGGTTTTTTAATTTCAACTTTGTCTTATGTTTATTGTTATTAGTATATTTCATTTGTCTCTTATTTGTTCTTCTTAATGTAATCATCTCTAATATTTTTCCAACATGATTCATGTTAGATAATTAATATGATTCATGCATAGCAGTTTGGTGTGTCACGTTGTGTACAAACTTAATTGTGTATGTTGAAATGGAATCCTAAAACATAGTTGTTGTATACTAGCCGTAGGAAGACTTTGTATTATCTAGAGGGTTTTTGATCCTAAGTGATATTGTGTAGAAGTGGTTGTCATACGTACCCACTGGATAGTTATAAGTTAGTTACCTAGTAGGACTCTTTAGCACAGGTGTATAAGGACACCTCTGTACCGTGTTCAACATGAAGAAAGAGTTCTAGTTTCTTACCTTGTATTACTTCGTATGTTTGCACCATCAAATTTTGTTGTCTGGATCCGCCACTGGGTGTTACCCATTCTCTAAAGGATACACGTATTCTTATGAAAATGTGTCATCCGATCTTAAGGGGTACATCCATTCATGAAAAGGTGTATTTCACTTGCTATAAATACCTATTCCTTTGTAGATTTTAGTGTACAAAATATCTAGATCCTTAGGTTTTTTATCATTTCATTCTCTTCAAGAGTCCGTTTTATTTCTTATTCCGAATTCCAGAAAAAGCAGTCGAGAGATTAAAAGGGTTCTCAAGAACTTCTATTTGAGTGCACATTAGAAGATTCCTGAGTGTTTCATTGTATCTTGAGAGTAGAACGTCACTTTGCTATTTGCACCGGGGTAACAACGGAAATCTAATATGAAGACAGCGCCATCCATAGCGTGTCTTGAACCGGGTTTTCTAATTTCAACTTTATCTTATCTTTATTGTTATTAGTATATTTCATTTATCTCTTAGATGATCATCTCTAATATTTTCCAACATGATTCATGTTAGATAATTAATATGATTCATGCATAGCAGTTTGGTGTGTCGCGTTGTGTACAAACTTAGTTGTGTATGTTCAAATGGAATCCTAAAACATAGTTGTTGTATACTAGCCGTAGGAGGACTTTGTATTATCTAGAGGTTTTTTATCCTAAGTGATATTGTGTAGAAGTGGTTGTCATAGGTACCCACCGGATAGTTATAAGGTTAGTTACCTAGTAGGACTCTTTAGCACAGGTGTATAAAGACACCTCTATACCGTGTTCAACACGAAGAAAGAGTTCTAATTTCTTACCTTGTATTACTTCTTCAATATCACCATCTCATTTGAAAGGTTTAAATTGTTAGAAAAAGTATACTCTCACGTGCGGATCTTATTATTTTTAATGAGCTAAACATGAGGAAAGTTTTTTTGATAAAGAGTGACAATGAGACTTGTATCTAAGACCCTACCTGCTCTGCTATTATATTGTAATGTGTGATCGTCGTATATACAAATTTAAACTTTTAAATAGAATATATTTTTATTTTTTTAATTATATCTTCAACGCAACTGAACTTATTGTTCTTAACTTGAACAATTATAAGATCAGACTTATTCTAAGTCCACTGATTCTAGATCATAAGTTTTCCTTTAATCATAATTTTATTAAAAATGAAGCAAGATTACGTACCACAAAGTTGATATTAACAACGCTGAAATATTCAAATTCAACTATCACAATGGCACTATCAACAATATTATATTCTTTTGCAGTTCCATGAAAGATAATATTTGGCACATTTTTAGGGTCTCCATATAATGTAATGAAAGGTTTTGTCCTCTCAATTTTGACTTGCTTTGTGTAATTTTTACGTCCAATCGAAATAATAACTCTTCTGTTATTCCCTTCTGGAATGTTGTTGATGGCATCTGTCAGAGTCTTGAAATCACCACTTCCATCTGCCCTCACCTTCGGTCGCGCAAATTCAAAATTTAGAGTCAGTAAATTTCGAGGTTTATTGAAATTATTGATAGTTATCTCAAATCGCAAACAATACAAAGTTTTCATCATATGAAAAACAAATACAAGAAACAACTGCTCCATTACAAAAAAAAAGACATAAATCTGCTACTAAATTTGTTGCTCATCTATCGCTAAATACCCAAAGTTAACAAAATGTTTTTTTATAATCCATCGCTAATCCACTGTTAAATAGGATTATTGATACAGTTGTAGTTTGTAGCAATAAAGATTGCTAATTCCTATTTTGTGTAGTGTTCCATCTGTTTCATTTATGTATGAAGCTGTTTGAGTGGACATTGAAAATGATTTTTAAAAAATATGTAGTTTTAAACATATCATAATATTTATGTGGCCATGCAATTGTGTCATTAAGAATAAAATAAATTGTTTAGACTCTAAACATTAGAGTTAGATTGTTGCTAGATATATAAAAGTATCATTTTTTAACAGACTCAAAAATAAAAGAGTGACATAGAATGGAACGAGAAAAAATGTACGCAATATGTTTATGGATAATCTAAGAGAACATAAATAATAATATGTAAAGAGTAACCTTAATGATAGTTTTATTAGCCTCAGCAATTACAAGAGTAGGGTCCAAAGTGTCATTTCTTATATCTAAAGGCTTAACATTTACATCAAACCAACTATTTAATTGTGACTTATTAGCTGGTATGGACACTGAATCATCAGAAAAAATTCAACAATATTATTGAAGAGGAGAATGGTTTATAATAATTGTTTCCACAACAAACATGGTGTTTTTTCCAGCCATTTTTTTCTTTTGATTTCGTAAATGGAAAATGATTTTGGTTTAATTTTCCATACAATAAATTTATAAGTGTGGATATTGTTTAACAAGATAAACTTGAGGTAGTATTCATACTTACTGCAATATAAGTAACCTAATTGTATAAATATACTTTTACACTATCGGTATATATATAGAACACAAACTTTTTATTTTAGGGTAACAAATTATTATAAATAACCTTAAATAAAAACCATCTATTAACGTAATACTCGTATTGCCCTACAATACTTACCTACTAACAGAACAAACCATGCAAATATTTCACGAATTCAATAATATCCCGTCATCCATATGCCCTTTTTTAGCATTACCATAGAGTTATCTTCTCACTCCTTTATCTCCCACTCGTTTTAATTAAATATCTACCTCTAATTTCTCTTATTTAAACTCTCCCGTTTCTCCTCTATAGAAATATCCACACTACTAAATTTGTACAGAAAAAAAAAATCAATTTCAATTCAAGAAACCAAAAAAATGGCTGGAAAAAACACAATTTTTATTGTGGAAACTATTGTTTTAACCATTCTTGTTTTCATCCCTCGAGTTTTTCCTAGAGTTTTTTCTGATGATTCAGTGTCAATAATACCAGCTGATAAATCACAATTAAATAGTTGGTTTGATGCCAATGTTAAGCCTTTAGATGCAAGAAAAGACACTTTGGACCCTGCCCTTATTGCTGCTGAGGCTAACAAAACTATCATTAAGGTCACACTTTACATTTTAGATTATTCATAAACATATTTCATACTTCATTATTCCAATTTATTAGACATTCTTCATAAATTTTCCCTGGTTATACTTTTTCGGGATAATTGTTTAGTAATGATCCTCTTTTTATTTTTCTTATGCGGACCTTTTAAATCACACTCTAAAGATCTCTTTTGAGCAATTTTTTTATATGAGAAACGTTATAACACTATCAAAGATCCCACTTAAATATTTTATCCCCAAGAACTACAATTGTTTAGTTACATTATGCTTAGTAATCCTGGCTATCTCTCTCACCTAAGGTAGATATTATCTCCTAGTAGTACAATTACATCGAAACTCATATTCAATAATATAACTAGAGATTCACACACACAAGTGCTGATCATATAGAATCCTTCAACAAGTGGTATATTGTCTAATATTTTTTGCTATTTCTTCTCCTCTTAAATTATTCATAAACATATTTCAAACTTCTAGGAATCCTTCTCCAGGTGGTATTATTGTCTAATAATTATTGCTATTTCTTTTCCTCCTAAATTATTCATAAACATATCTCATACTTCTTTTTATTTTATTTTTAAAAAAATAACTTTTATATTTAAAAATAATTTAGCTTTAAACTTTTTTGTTTATCCTTAATGACAATTTTATAGACACAAAAATGTTATGGCATGTTTAACCCCATAAATTTCTAAAGTTTTTTCCCTTCTTCAACTTCACATAAAATGAAATAGAGCTAACGGAGTAACTTTTTCTTTTACTCCTTTTGTTCCAATTATGTGACATAATTTAAATCGATAAGGAGTTTAAGATTTTTTTAAAAAGAATTACCCAACCTTAATAGAATTCAGAATTCTGACTAAATTTTGAATTTGTGCAACTAAGGTATGCATGGAAGTGGTGATTTCAAGACACTGACGGATGCCATCAACAACATTCCAGAAGGGAATACAAGAAGATTTATTATTTCGATTGGAGGTGGAAATTACACCGAGAAAGTCAAAATTGAGAGGACAAAACCTTTCATTACATTATATGGAGACCCTAAGAACGTCCCAAATATTATATTCAATGGAACTGCAAAAGAATATACCACTGTCGATAGTGCCACCGTGGTTGTTGAATCTGAGTACTTCAGTGCTGTTAATATCAACTTTGTGGTACGTATTAATTCTTCGTGGTTGTTTCATTTGTTAGAAAATTGACACGTCGAGTTGCCTCTATCCAGACGGTCTAATTATGGCCTTGTTGGCCTACAATAAGTATCTACAATCTTTAATATTTGGTATGATGTTGTACGTCCTCTTCTTTGATAAGCTTGACAACCATTAATTAAGCAATATGTTTCCACTTCTCCGCTTCATAATAGGCTTGAAAGGGGAAACTACTTTTCTTCATTTTTAATTAAATAAACTCTATGATTCAGAAATGGATCATATTTAGGACGGGTTCTTGATTTCAATTGAACTCATTATGTTTAACTCGAACTATATACCAAAAAAAAAGTTGAAATGTATACATTAATAAGGTCATACTTCCTTTGAATTGAACCCTGTTACTCTAGATCTTGGAATCGCTATTATGATCTCAAACATTTGTCTTATTTCTTTCTTATACCTAATATATGTTGGTGTCTACTGTGTTTGGTTGTTGTTATAATAATTATTATAATCAGAACTCAGCACCAAGACCCGATGGAAAAAGGGAGTTAGCACAAGCAGCAGCATTGAGGACAGGAGGAGACAAAGCCTCATTGTATAATTGTAAAATGTTTGGATTTCAAGACACATTTTGCGATGATAGCGGCAAACATTTCTTTAAAGATTGCTACATTGAAGGCACTGTTGATTTCATCTTTGGCAATGGCAAATCCTTATATCTGGTAATTAATTATATAGAACTTCAATTTTCTAAATATTTATTCATAATCCTTCATCAATCATCATAAGCGGATCCATAATTTAACCTTTATTTATTAATCACTAAACCCATTATACTTTTTAATTATGAGTTCAAAATTTGATAGTATTTGTTGTTTAAGTGATTTTTCACACAAACACACATTGGGTTCGCCTATATTTATCGTCATAGTTAATGATGTTTTTTGGTGAAAAATATAGAACACAGAAATGCATGTAATTCCAGGGGAACCAATGGCAATGATCACAGCTCATGCAAGGGATGTAGACAATGTTGACAGTGGATATTCCTTTGTGCACTGCACTGTGACTGGAACAGGAAAAACTGCATATTTGGGAAGGGCATGGAAGCCTTTCTCTAAAGTTGTTTTCTCATACTCTGATATGAGTGATGTTGTTCAACCTGAAGGATGGTCTGATTTTGGCAAAAAGGAGTATGACAGGTGAGTTACTGAGTTACTGTTAACGTATATAAATTAAATTCTTTTTTATCTTTGATTTGCTTGCACTCCTCCGAGTACCGCGAACAAAAAGAGGGATAATTAGTTTTCCTAATATAGTCAATAATTGGAGTATATAAGTGACCAAACTGGTATATGATGCTATCCATAGGAGGAGGTAGGTGATGCAAGGACGTTCAATTGAACCCTTCATTCGAAAATTATACTATACACAAAAATAATTTATTAACTTAGAGATGATGGTAAAAAATACATATGAACTATCAATTTTTTGTGAGTTTCACATCCCAACTATTTTTATCACCATCTGTGTATTAAAACACACACTACTTAGATTGGTTCGTTATATAATAATGGGTGTAAAATTAACTCTATTTTACCACGTGATCAGTTTCATACATGAGCTTTTTTGTTACCCATGCATGACAATATTTTTAAATTATTACACTATCCGTAAATATATTTATAATAATAGAAATATATTACACTATCTATACATATAACTTAAATTATTATTATTTTCAGTTCTGTATATTATGGAGAATACAACAACAAAGGTGTTGGAGCAACCACAGATCGTAGGGTTGGATATGTGAAGAAATTAACTGATGAAGAGGCAAAACCTTTTATATCCCTTGCCTATATTGAAGGCTCCAAGTGGCTTCTTCCTCCCGTGGCACTTTAAAGATAATTACAGTGTAAAAAGGACAAAAAATAGTCCTATAAAAATTTTGACTTTATTTCTTGCTAATTAATTTCTCATTTTTTCATATAGCCCATCCCAACTAATATGGGATTGAGGCATAGTTTTATGATTTTCAATTTTTGTCTAGTCGATATCAATTAGTTTGAAATTGAAATTTAGTTATTGTTCTTGCTTTTTGATGTAAATTCTTTTTGATTGTCACGTATGCACATTCAAGACTTTAAAATAAAGATAAAGTATAGTTATTTTACATTTCTTTCTCTTAATTGTTGGGTAATTTCATGTGCGTGGCCTATATAAGTAAGATGTAATCTTCAGGTCAATTGCAAGGAATTGCTATAGAAGGCGAATATGTACCATTTTCAACTCTTTATAATTACTGTAATTTATATTATTGGTGATAGTACAATCAAAACTATAATTATAGATGAAAAAATTATAATGAGAAAAATAATATCTTCAGACTGAGGCGCAAATATCTCGCTGTTTTTAAGGAGATCATTCAAGCCCACTGCGACAAATCTTTACCGGTTCAACATTAATTTTCCTGATTTGTCCCCTCCAAAATACAACAGCTCGACCAAGTCGTATAACTCAACGAACTCTGGACGAGATGTTGAGTCCAAAGCTCCACCAAAAGAACATCTTCCTTCAACTAAATAAAATTCTCTTTTAAACTCACTTTTCATGCACTATAGATTTTTCTAGGCCCACCAAAAGCTAGGAATGACTTCTATTTATAGGTGAAGGAATTCATCCTTGGAGTAAATTGAATGAGTAGTGGGAGAGTGTAATCAATTAAATTGATAATGAGAGAATTATGATTTAGAGGTTACATAAAATACACATATGTTAAAATAAGCTATTATTATGTCATACAATATCATATATATTATGTTATACAATATCATATATTCTATATTCCCATTCTATATGTAATATTCTCCAGATTCATAATATATTATAATTTTTATTTTTTATTAAAAGGGAATATTACATAGAAAATGAGAATATAGAATATATGATATTGTATAACATAATATATATGATATTGTAAAAAAAATAGTTGTCCGATGCACTAAGCTTTCGCTATGCGCGGGGTTCGAGGAAGGGCCGAATAGTCTATTGTACATATATATGATATTGTATGACATAATAATAGCTTATTTTGATATATATGTATTTTTACATGTAACAATCTCTTTTAATAAAAAATATAAAAATTATAATATATTATGAGTACAAAGAATATTACATATAAAATGGGAATATAGAATACATGATATTGTATCACATAATATATATATATATATATATATATATATATATATATATATATATATATATATATATGATATTATGTGACATAATAATAGCTTATTTTGAGTTACAAGAAGAATGTGGGTAAGTTAATGTGATGATGGAGAGAAGAGTTACAAAGGAAATTATGACCACAATAAACATGAGAAATGAAAGATCACTTTCTGCCTTCTTTATGGACAAAAACGTGTAAGAGTAAATATTGATTTTTGACCACCAGAAAACTATCATTTGTTTGAAGAGTAATATTTGTTTTAAGATGGTGCTATTGTAGTTGCATTCTATATCTCTAAAATTAACAGTTCAGTAAAGTGATCAACATTAGTTGCATTCTATATCTCTAAAATCAACAGTTCAGTAAAGTGATCAACATTAGTTGCATTCTATATCTCTAAGGATAATTATTAGCTTCCAAAAACTTTTGATGTATACTTTATCTTATATATTCATTTGCACTCTATAGGAATTTTTCCTTCTGGTAGTGTCATTGTATCCCAAATGTGATTTCTTTCCAAATTCTCTATTTTTGCCTTCATAGCCTCAATCCATCATGGATCTTTAATGTCTTCACTGTAATTAGCAGGTTCTATTGGAACAGAGAATGCTGCTAAATAGGCCTGATATTTGGGTGACACCTGATTGTAAGATACATATTTGAACATTGCATATGGTGTGTCTTCATGAATATTCAAAGACACAAAATCTTTCATCCAAACAGGTGGCTTTGTTCAGAAAGTGTAGATGGATTTTGAGGTGCAGTTTGTAACTGTATATTTTGATTGTGAGGTATTTTTTGGACTATAGTTTGTGATTGAGGTGACTCTTGAAAACCTTGAGTATGAATGTCAGTTTCTAGGACAGTTTCTGCTGGTGTGAATAATGTGTGAGAGTTGGTAGATCATGTATGGATGTCGTGTGTTCAGAAAAGTTATATAAGTAGGTTTTAGGATTGATATGTGAAAATAAAGTTGATACGGTTGAAGTGCCCTGACGTTGAAAGGAAAATATATTCTCTCTGAATTGGATATCTTTGCTTACAAATAATATCTTATTAGGCAGAACATACAAGATATAACCTTTTTGGGTAGCATAATAGCCCATGTGAACAACTGTTCTTGACCTAGACTTAAGTTTCACACAAGCACCCTAGGACTCTTAAATGAGTAAGAAGAGGTCTCTTGTGATGTAACTTCTCATAGTGTGATTAATTCTTCAGTATGCTACTTGGCATTCTATTAATAAGATAAACATCAGCTTGAACACACAGACCCCAAAACTTGAAAGGGATTTTTCCTTGAAACATGAGTGCTCTGGTGACTTCTACTATGTGCATGTGCTTCTTCTCAGCAACACCATTTTGTTGAAGGCTATATGCACAACTAGTTTGATGAACTATACTCATAGATTTGAACATAGTATCACAAACTGAGTTTACAAACTCAATACTATTGTCTAACCTTACTACTTTGACTGTTTTATCAAATCGAGTCTTAACATCTCTAAAATCTCTAAAATCAACAGTTCAGTAAAGTGATCAACATTAGTTGCATCCTATATCTCTAAGGATAATTATTAGCTTTCAATCCTTAATACAATTAAACTGACTTCTTCTTCTACGTTAAGATAGCAGGTTAACTAAGCCGTTTTATACTCCTGTTAAGGTAATATAAACACTCAACCCCAATGGAGAACTCTTCTATCTTTCGATGACAAGATTGACTACAAAGGAGGATTAATAGCAATAACCTATTAAGTTACACAAGTATCGGGGTACTTTCGTCCACGATTTAAACCTATGTTTATTCAACTAAAGCATATTCACAATCTCCCCTTTCGGATTTCGATTAGAACTCATATAAGTGATGATAACTAGTGATCAATTAATTATCAAGCAATCAAAGCAATTATTGAATAAATCTTTAACAAGTGAAGAAGAAATTCAACTAAAGTATTAATTCATGAATAAGAGTTTCAAGAGAATCACAAGGAAATCCCTAAATAAGTAATTAGCTCCTATCCATAGTCACGCTAAGAACTAATACAATCTCCATACATGAACTGAAATAAACAAAGCAAAAAGAAAGAAAAGAAAATACTCAAGAACAAGTCTCCAAGCCTTCTAGCATCCAAGGATTGTGTTGTGGAATATTTACAAGATGGAATGAATTCTTCTAATGATGTAGATACTATTTATAGCCCAAGAATCCTTTAGGTAAAAGGGTTAAGGATTATGTAGGTAGGAAAAATTATAGAATCCTTTAGGTAAAGGGTTAAAGATTATGTAGGTAGGAAAAGTTATAGAATCCTTTAGGTAAAGGGTTAAGGATTATATAGGTAGGAAAAGTTATCCCTTTTGGACCCTAAAAATGTGTCAAATTCGGCCCAGAACGTCAAAAATACAACGTCGGTGCCGTGGCCCTACAGTCGGGCGCCACAACGCTTGAAAATCAGAGAATTTCGGACGACTTCAGTGGCGCCGCGTGCGCGCGGTGGCGACATTCTTCCGAATTTTTCGCTTGTTCGTCCTTTGTTCGTCCGATCTTCGTCTGATTTCTTCTATATTTCCCGGAACTTTTTAGGCTTCATTTCTTGGCCCTTTTAGTGTGCAATTTCATCTCATTTATGCTCATTTCATCTCCTTTTCGCCATTTCTCCATTTCTGACCGCTGTGACACAAAAGAAAGGAAAACAACCCTAATAATATACTAAACATAAATGAAATGAGTAAAATACTAACTAAAAATGACTCAAAAAGTATATATAAAATACACCGATCAAATATATCTCATATTTCTCTGTCCGTTTCATCTTATGCAACACTCTTTTATTTTAATCTATTTTTTAATTAAAAAATAACACTTTTTTCCTATTTAAAAATAATTTATCTTTAAACTATTTTGTTTATCCTTAATGACAATTTTATAGACACAAAAATGTTACGGCATATTTAACATCATAAATTTCTACAGCTTTTTTCTCTTTTTAAACTCAAACACCTTCACATAAAATGAAATGGAACTAACGGAGTAACTTTTTCTTTTACTTCTTTTATTCCAATTATGTGACATAATTTAAATCGATAAGGTGTTTAAGAATGTTTTTTTTTTTAAAATACCCAACCTTAATAGAATTCAAAATTCTGACTAAATTTTGAATTTGTGCGATGGAAGGTAAGGGCAGATGGAAGTGGTGATTTCAAGACACTGACGGATGCCATCAACAACATTCCAGAAGGGAATACAAGAAGATTTATTATTTCGATTGGAGGTGGAAATTACACAGAAAAAGTCAAAATTACACCGAAAGCCTTTCATTACATTATATGGGAGATCCAGAAATGTCCCCAATATTATCTTCAATGGAACCAAAAAGAATATAACACATCCATGACACCGCGAGGGACAAGCCTTTCATTACATTTATATGGAGATCCTAAGAATGTCCCAAATATTATCTTCAATGGAGCGCAAAGAATATATACTTTAACATAATACTTGCCATTGTTGAATCTAAGTACTTGATGATGTTAATATCAACTTTGTGGTACATATTAATTCTTGCTGAAAACACGAGCTACTTTAATTTGGAGTTTGATGTTCCCACTTTCTTGAAAGTGGAAATTACTTTTTTTTAGTAAAGTGAAAAAAAATTAAGTAAAGATTTTAACTTGTTCATCAGCAACATGGTTTAAGTTCGCTAGGAAAATAAAAGGTTCATGTTCTTAAATGCAGTACTCCAGAATATCAAAGATTCTTCGTGGTTGTTTCATTTGCTAGAAAATTGACACATCGAGTTGCCTCAAAGATTCTTAATATTTGGTCTAAGCGTATGATGTTGTACGTCCTCTTAGTTGATAAGCTTGACAACCATTAATTAAGCAATATGTTTCCACTTCTCCCCTTCATAATAGGCTTGAAAGGGGAAGCTACTTTTCTTCATTTTTAATGAAATAAAATCTATGATTCAGACATGGATCATATTTAGACGGTTCTTGATTTCAATTGAACTCATTATGTTCAACTCGAACTATATATCAAAAAAAAAGTTGAAATGTATACATTAATAGGGTCATACTTCCTTTGAATTGAACCCTATTACTCTAGATCTTGGAATCGCTATTATGATCTCAAACATTTGTCTTATTTCTTTCTTTATACCTAATATATGTTGGTGTCTACTGTATTTGATTGTTGTTATAATAATTATTATGATCAGAATTCAGCACCAAAACCCGATGGAAAAAAGGAGTTAGCACAAGCAGCTACATTGAGGACATGAGGAGACAAAGCCTCATTGTATAATTGTAAAATGTTTGGATTTCAAGACACATTTTGCGATGATAGCGGCAAATATTTCTTTAAAGATTACTACATTGAAGGCATTGTTGATTTCATCTTTGACAATGGCAAATCCTTATATCTGGTAATTAATTATATAGAACTTCAATTTTCTAAATATTTATTCATAATCCTTCATCAATCATCATAAGCGGATTCATAATTTCAACCTTTATTTATTAATCACTAAACTCATTATACTTTTTAATTATGGGTTCAAAATTTGATAGTATTTGTTGTTTAAGTGTTTTTTCACACAAACACACATTGGGTTCGCCTATATTTATCGTCATAGTTAATGATTTTTTTTTGGTGAAAAATATAGAACACAGAAATGCATGTAATTCCAGAGTAACCAATGGCAATGGTCACAACTCATGCAAGGGCTGCAGACAATGTTGACAGTGGATATTCCTTTGTGCACTGCATTGTGACTGGAACAGGAAAAACAACATATTTGGGAAGGGCATAGAAGCCTTTCTCTAAAGTTGTTTTCTCATACCCTGATATGAGTGATGTTGTTCAACCTGAAGGATGGTCTAATTTTGGCAAAAAAGAGTATGACATGTGAGTAACTGTCAACGTATATAAATTAAATTCTCTTTTATCATTGATTTGCTTGCATTCCTCCAAGTGCCGCGAACAAAAAGAGGGATAATTAATTTTCATAATATAGTCAATAATTGGAGTATATAAGTGACCAAACTAATATATGATGCTATCCAGAGGAGGAGGTAGGGGATGCAATGGCGTTCAATTGAACCCCTTCATTCGAAAATTATACTATACACAAAAATAATTTATTCTCTTATATTAGTAGTTGAATTCCATTGATATAAGAAAAAGTTGCAATGCAATGGCAAAGAGGTTAGAATAATGCTTTAGATAACATGTTCAAATTTTAGGTATGGCGTTATTGTACTATCTTTAGATCAACTTATTTGAGTTGCTGATTTCGGTGGTACCCATGCTAACACTTGCTTTTAGAATGAAAATATCAAGTTAGGTACAAATTTGTTGTTTTTAGAGATCATGGTAAAAAGTACATATAAACTATCAAATTTTTGTGAGTTTTACCTCCCAACTATAGTTGTTCATTTTTCTACTTAAATTATCACTAATTAAAACACACATAGATACTAGTTAAGATAGAAAAAGGAAATAACTAATAGTTGGTCTGTTATATAATAATAGATGTAAAATTAACTCTATTTTATAACGTGATCAGTTTCATACAAGAGATTTTTTGTTATCATGTACCATGCATGACTATATTCTTAAATTATTACACTATCCGTAAATATACATTATTGTTAAAACTAAGAAGGAAAAAGGCCCATGTATAATGTGTGTATACTGTGTATGTATTATTTCACTGACCTTTAATAGGTCTGGCCCAAATATAAAGGCCAGCCCATTAAAGGCCAGCCCAAGTAAACAAGTGGCTATTACTTTAGGGCACTGACTGTCCTCTTAGACAGAGAACAGAACATTCGAGATATCTTCTTTTTCTATCTTCTAAGAGAAGCCATCTCATCTTCCTCGATGCCTTCTTCCTCGTAACTTTTCTTCCATTAATGAAGATAAATGGTACGAATCGATCTCTCTGTCTCTGCTGTTCTCATACGTAGAGTATCATATCTGGAACACCGTAGAACTCATCTTGAGAAACAATAAAATGGAAGTCACCAACATCACCTTCTCGCACTGCCATGTTAATCGCGCGGTGTTGGTTTCCAACATGGTATCGAGCGCTATTTCGCCGATCGTACGCGCCAAGATCCGAGTAAATCATCAAGATCCGGAAGATCATCAAGATCTGAGTTTGTCGATCTGAGGTATCTATGGTACTTTGAAATCTCTTCTTGTCTACTGATTCTTATCTACTGGTCTACCGACTGTGCATGTCTACTGAGTCTTTCCTATATTCTAGTAACTGTTGAAACTAGTGTTGGACTGTAACGATGGTATCAGATCCACCTATTGAGAGTAGTTCCTCCGAAGATGGAGTAACTATCCCTAGAAAGTCTGTGGCTAGTACCTCCAACTCCACTATTCTTGACCACAACCATCCTCTGTACTTACAAGCCTCGGATGTTAGTGGAGCCTCTTTAATATCTTTTCAGTTGCTTGGCTCTGAAAACTATACACCGAGCAAGTCAATAAGGATTGCTCTTGGAAGAAATAAACTGGGGTTTGTAAATGGAAACTGTACCAAAAATCAATATGGGATGGAATGGTGGGACCAGTGGGACAGAGTCAATGCTGTCGTACAGGCATGGCTAATGAATGCTGTTTCGAGTAGCTTATTATGTGGGGTACTATATGCAGAAACAACATATGAGATATGGGAAGACTTAAAAGAAAGATTTGACAAAATTGATGAATCTAGGACCTATGACTTGCATAGGGAAATTGCTACACTCTCACAAGGGAACACTAGTGTGGCAGATTACTACACTAGACTTAAAAATCTCTGGGTAGAATATCAAGCCATTGTGCCACCTCCTAATTGTGGTTGTCCTACATCTAGGGATTTTACAAACTACTTACAGAGACGTAAATCGACAATTTCTTATGGGCTTAAATGAAAGCTACATGCAAGCTAGGAGCCAAATTCTCCTTATGTCACCTCTTCCAACAGTCAATAAAGCCTACTCTATGATAGTAAGTGATGAAAATCAAAAGGGGATATCTGCCAAGACTGTAGGGATTCTTGGAGCTGGTCCTACCACCACTGCTATGTACTCTAAGACTGGAAACCAGAGGTAAAAAAGGAACAATCTTGTTTGTGAAGAATGTAAGATGAGAGGCCACACAAAGGAATCCTGCTATAGACTAGTTGGATATCCTCCTGGTTTCAAGTCAAAAAGAAAAGAATATGCTGCTCATAATGCCCACAACAGAGGATCTGAATCCTCCTCTGAAGAATCTAAAACTAGCTGGGAAGTTGAGGAGCACCAAAGTTCTCCAAAACGGCATGAGCAGATAGTGAATCGGGAACAACAACCATACATGCAGCGAGTATGTCGAACTCTCAAGGTAGTCAAACTCGCAAACGTGGCGTGTATTTCTAAACTCAAAGCCCTGCATGCCTTTAATACTAACAAAAATTGGATAGTAGATACAGGTGCTACAAATCATATGGTATCTGATCTAAGAATGCTAGATAAAATTACTGGTAATGATGAGTCTGCCACATCAAAGAAGGTATTCTTACCCAATGGTCAATCTGCCCAAGTCACTCACATTGGTATCAGTACACTCCCAAACAGGAGTACATTGGAAAATGTTTTTTTTACCTCAATTCAAGTATAATCTACTGCTTCTCAACTAACAAAGGCAAATGTACAACTATCTTCTACCCCGACTTCCTATTTCAGGATCTCTACAGTGGGAAGGTGAAGGAGATTGGTAGACTCCAAGATGGGCTGTATGTGTTAGCTAATCATGCACATGACTCAATAAAGACTGTCCTAAATGTACAAGCTACTAAGCCAAAGATTACCATGACAGGAAAAGATATTACTCAGGCAGTAAGGTGAGCCACACCTCCAAAGAAGCGTACTCGATGAAACTGATCAATGCTAGTAATGACAAAGTTGCTGAGGCAAAACAGAACAGATTACCCTTCACTAATAGCACTACTTATAGTAATAATGCCTTTGACATTATCCACATGGACTTATGGGGTCCTTATAAGACTGAAACATATAATGAGAAGAAATTTTTTCTCACTATTGTAGATGACCACACCAGAATGACATGGATTTATCTACTCAGACTTAAATCTGAGGTTTGTGTTGTTATTAAAGACTTTCTTAAATACATTTCTACTCAGTTTAACCAAATTGTCAAAATTATCAGAACTGATAATGGAACTGAATTTGTCAATGATACTTGTCAAAGTCTCTATCAGAACTTAGGAATTATTCACCAAAGAAGCTGTATTTACACCCCACAACAGAATGGTGTTGCAGAAAGAAAACACGTATATATATTAGAAATAACTAGTGGCAATAAGAACGCAGCCAATATTCCTTTAAAATTTTGGGGCCCATGCAGACTTCGCCTACTTAATCAATAGACTACCTTCCTCACTCATATTACACCCTACGAGGGCCTCTATCACAAAAACCTTCCCTAAGTCATCTAAGAACCATCGATGTCATGCTTTGCTAATGACTTAAGCATCTTGATGATTTGACTAAAGTCAAAGGTGTGCTCTCGTAGGTTATTCTCGACACACAAAGGGTATATCGTATGATCCGAATCCATGTCTCTTGTGGTTAGTAGAGATGTCACCTTTAGAGAAACAGAGTATCCTTTTAAGGAAAATATATCTGAGAATCCTGTCTTCCAGAACTTGCTTGATAACAATGAAAATCAAAATATATCCCAAGAAAATCTTCAGAAGAACAATGACACAACAGAAATGAGGTATGTTGATACTACTAACATAGAATCATGAGATACCATTTCAACATAATAACTCGAGAAGAGAACACCGTACAAAGACGCTCTTAGCACTCTATTTTAAATATTACTGATCACTCTATCAGGAAATCCAGCAGACACAAACAACCTCCTATATGGCTCAAAGATTTTGTCACTAACAATGCCAACAGTGTACTCTACCCTATTAGCAAGTATGTTTCCTATGATAACCTAAAACCTACATATCAAGCCTTTTTAACCTCTGTGTCAGAACTGGTTGAACCAAAAGGTTACTTGGAAGCCTCAAAAGACCCTAGGTGGGTAAATGCTATGAAAACTGAAATAGATGCCTTGCAAGAAAACAATACATGGGAAATTGCTACATTGCCAAAAGGAAAAAAACCTATAGGCTGTAAATGGATCTACAAGATCAAATATAAGGACACAGGAGAAATAGAAAGACTGAAAGCTAGACTTGTTGCAAAAGGTTATAGTCAACAAGAAGGCATTGATTATCAAGAAACCTTCTCTCCTGTGGTTAAAATGGTTACTATAAGAACCATTCTTTCTATTGCTGCTTCCAGAAGATGGTATATCCATCAAATGGATGTGTATAATGCCTTCCTTCAAGGGGATCTTTTTGATGAAATTTACATGTCTTTGCCCCAAGGCTTCAGTAGCCAGGGAGGCAGTAATCTTGCATGTAGACTTACTAAATCTCTGTATGGGCTCAAACAAGCTCCTAGACAGTGGAATTTCAAGCTTACGAGGCTCGTTCGATGAATTTTAGGCATGAATTTGATCATTCAACGTTTATTAAACAAGTGAGCAGGATATAATAATCATACTTATCTACGTGGATGACATGTTAATTACAGGAACAATATAAGTCTCATAAAGGAGACTAAGCAGTCTCTTCATAATATCTTTAAAATGAAGGACCTGGGAGAACTCAGGTACTTTCTGGGAATAGAATTTGCTAGATCCATCAAGGGGATTGTTATGCATCAAAGGAAGTATGCCTTAGAACTTATTGCTGAACTAGGCCTTGATCGCTAAACCTAGTAATACACCCATTGATGCTAATGTGAAACTTACCACAAAAAGTATGATGAGTATGTGGAGAAGCGAGTTTAGATACGAAAACTCATCACTGATGATTCAGTAAAAGATATCAGTTCTTATCAAAGGATAATTGGTAAGTTGTTATATCTTACCCTTACTAGACCAAATATTGCCTATAGTGTGCAAACACTTAGCCAATTCCTGCAAAATCCAAAGAAATCACACTATGATGCTGCACTCAGAATAGTAAGATATGTGAAAGGTAAACCAGGACAAGGACTGCTATTATCTAGTAATAACCAAGAAACTTTAACTAGTTTTTGTGATGCAGATTGGGCTTCATGCCCACATACAAGAAAGTCTATTACAGGTTATGTAATCAAGTTTGGAGACACTCTCATTTCCTGGAAATCAAAGAAACAGAGCACAATTTCTCGCAGTTCACAGGAGTATAGAAGCATTACCAACACTTCATTGAAATTACATGGCTTCTGGGGTTGCTGAAAGACATTGGTGTGAACATCGTGCATCTCAGAATCGTGTACACCGATGAAAGTCAGCTATACAAATGGCAGCCAATCCTGTGTTCCATGAAAGGACTAAACACATCGAGATTGATCTTCACTTTATTAGAGAGAAGATTCGACAAGGGATGATTCAAACAGAGTATATACACACTACAGAGCAGCCGACAGATATACTTACAAAAGGGTTAACAAGATTACAACATCTACATCTTTGTTCCAAGCTAGGCTTGCTAGATATATTCGAGCATCCAGCTTGAGGGAGGCTGTTAAAACTAAGAAGGAAAAAGGCCCATGTATAATGTGTGTATACTGTGTATGTATTATTTCACTGACCTTTAATAGGTCTGGCCCAAATATAAAGGCCAGCCCATTAAAGGCCAGCCCAAGTAAACAAGTGGCTATTACTTTAGGGCACTGACTGTCCTCTTAGACAGAGAACAGAACATTCGAGATATCTTCTTTTTCTATCTTCTAAGAGAAGCCATCTCGTCTTCCTTGACAGCTTCTTCCCTGTAACTTTTTCTTCCATTAATGAAGATAAATGGTACGAACTGACTGTCTCTCTGTCTCGGTTGCCTTCTCATATGCTGTAGAGTATCATATCTGGAACACCAGTAGAACTCAGTCTTGAGAAACAATAAAATGGAAGTCACCAACATCACCTTCTCGCACCAGTAGTTGCGTTAACTGGCGGTGTTGGTTTCCAACAATTATCTATACATATAACTTAAATTCTTATTATTTTCAGTTCTATATATTATGGAGAATATAACAACAAAGGTGCTGGAGCAACCACAGATTGTAGGGTTGGATATGTGAAGAAATTAACTGATGAAGAGGCAAAACCTTTTATATCCCTTGCCTATATTGAAGGCTCCAAGTGGCTTCTTCCTCCCGTGACACTTTAAAGATAATTACAGTGTAAAAAGGACAAAGAATAGTCCTATAGAAATTTTGACTTTATTTTTTGTTAATTAATTTCTCATTTTTTCATATAGCCCATCCCAACTAACATGGGATTGAGACATAGTTTTATGATATTCAATTTTTGGGGTAGTCGATATCAATTAGTTTGAAATTGTTCTTGCTTTTTGATGGTCACGTATGCATAGTCAAGACTTTAGAATAAAGAAAAAGTATAGTTGTTTTACATTTCTCTCTTAATGGTTGTGTAGTTTCATGTGCGTGGCCTATAAGGCATATTTTCTAACTCGCTCCTCTTCACGTGCGAGTCCAAAATTAATTATTTTTTATAAGGCACACGTGATATTTATTAAGTGGTAGTGAAACTCGAATTTAGGAGAATATTTTGTCTGCTTTGATATTTTGTTTACGTGTCAGATTTAAAAGTTTACAATATTAGAAAAAATACATGTTAAATTATTATTGAAAATTTACTAATGTGGAATTAAAATTAATTCATAATTTATGACTCGAACAATTAAGGTCTCGCACGTCGAAAATGTCGTTTCCACACACGTGCACACGTAGTGTCAAATATCGTAAATTTAATTAAGTGAAAGAGATATTGGTACGTAGGGATGACAACGGGTAGGATCTGGACCGGATCCTACTAGATCCGCATCGCATCCGCTTTACATACGTATCCATATCCGCATCCGCATCCATAGGGTCCATAAAATCATATCCAAATCCAGATCCATCGGATCCACGGATCGGATCTGGATCCAAATCAAAGTGACTGATTATTAAGTTATACCTTCTAATCAGTCCAAATTTTCTAGAAAAGGAGTCAATTTAATTTAACGGAATCATGGGGAATGCATCCGTAAATTGGTAACCACCGTTAACGAGGGAATTTACAGGCTAATCCATTGAGGTTATTAGAAAGTTTAACGGATAACCATATACTGAGTTTAAAGAGTTGATGATAAGATTTAAACAAGATATAAAAACTTTGAACATATAAAACATAAATATATTTCAAACATAACTTCAAACATAATTTACATAATCATAAGGGGAGATAACTACTGAAAGAAGACTTACATAATTTAAGAAACAAGAAGGTTTCCCTTTCGGGGAACCCCGGGGGTTACTAGCAAGCCGACTGGAAAATCAAGTAAACTATGGCTTGGATCTTAGATGGATTTTATACAAGTGAGGTATGGGGAGGATGTAGAGGAAACATGGTTGGTGTTTTTCTCTCTTTTCTGTTGTGTTTTTTGTTGTGTCTTTCTTCGTCTTCATAAGTCTCCTTTTATAGAGTCTGGCGGACTTCAAAGACGGACTTCAAAATGTCAAAGAATCTTTTCTTTTCAGCCGGGTGCGCTGTGGGCCCCATCGTCACGTGAAACTTTTGAAAGAAGCTTTTCCCATTCTGTCGTTTATCGTTGCTGTCCCTTTACTGTTGTTGCATTATTGTCCTTTTTTGTCTGCCATTATTTTCTTATCGTCCTTGCCATCCTTGCTGTCTGATCTCATCGACTTTATCATTATTTTCCTCTAGTATCTTCTTCTTTTATTACGTGTCTAAATTGTGGAGGGCTATTGAGTCAAAACTCATTCTGAATCATATCCGCTCGATCCTGTGCTTCCGAAAACCGCCATCTGAGATATCTTCCATGTTATCTTCTTCGTGATTATGACCCAACTTTGAGTAATTATGATCTTGACTGGTGGTGAATTCGAGGGGACATATGCTTATCTTGTGTTGAGTCTTCTTTCTGATTTTCTTGATCTTTTTTAGCTTGTAAAAGTTTTTCTAAAGTCTCTTTAATTAGTTGTTCCATCTCATTTTTAGCGGTAGTTCTGGTTTTTGATGAGGAACCTCGCGTGAACGCCCCGTAGTCTTCGTCTAGGTTGGAGAGGAATTTCTTCCTCGTCTTCACTTTTTGGCAAAGTGACACCATCAACTGTTTGATAAGTCTTTACCGCCACCGCTTGAACGACTAGTTGTATCTTGATCCGATACAATGGATTTATTTGCATTCAGAGGGGAACGCACACCCTTCTCATCCATTTTTTGGGGAGATGGAGAACTCTGTTTCTGTCTTTCTAGTATTTCTTGCTTTAGTATGTGTATCTTCAGACTCAGAGGCTGATGAACTAATTAATGAAATAGGACTAGAGAAATTAGACCTAGATATAAATTTGAACCTTATGAATAGCGTCATAACCAGCTGTAATCATAATTTTGAAAAATATAAAGGTTTAGACAGTAATGCATGTTTTTCATGCAAATGGTTTCCCAGTAGAAGTAAAAGAGCCAAATGTAAACATTGTTTTATAGAAGGATGTATAGAGTGTATACAAAAAGAGTTTAAAATAACGGTTAATCAAAAAGAAGTAAGTAATAGAACAGAAGATCAAACCACAAGTATGAGAATAATAACTCTAGAAACTAGAATGAACGACTTAGAAACAAGACTTCTAAAATTAGAAAAAGGAAAAGAAGTAGAAACAAGAGAAGATATTACGCAAGCGGAATTAGACTCAGAGCTAATGAATATGGAGGACTATGGTACCTTGGTCTGTAATGAAGATATAAAATTAAGTACTTTAAAGTAATTAGAAAACCACAGAAATGGACTTTCTTTCAGCTAGATCAGGAACCGAAGGAGAAAGACCGCGAGTAAGCTACTCTGAAGACAGAATTGGAAATAATTTCATATCTAGACTTCTTAATAGAAAAACAGCAGAAGAAAGTAATGCATGCTTAAGCGAAGTAATAGATATAGACAGAGACATCAGTATTTTCCAACAAAACCAACTAAACCTATTAAACCCAAGAACTTTATATAACACAGGAAAATTCTCTAAAACGACTCAACTATATAGACATTATAGAGAAGAACAGTTATCTATTTTAGGAACTACAACTGTTAGTATAAATCTAGTAAATTCCGCATCACAAAAACAAATTTATAAGACAACTAGAACACTAATGCATATGGGATTAATTGTCATGGGCTAAAAGGTTTAACTAAAAATTTAGGAAGTAAAGTACTAGTAGTAATTTACGACGACAGATGGTCAGACATGAAAAAATCCATAATAGGAATGACTGAAGTAGACATGACTAATAATGGAGGAATTTTCTATATAAGCCCAGACATTATAATGAACTTAGTAGAATTTGGAAAACATATAAAAATAGGAATACAGACTAAAGGATACGAAGAAATGCATAACGGTAATAATCTACTTATGTGCATAGGATTCCTAGGAAAAATGACTGATAATAGTAATACAAAATTTAAAATAAGAATAAATGATGTAGTAGAATTGATGGGTAACAGATGTATTAATTTAATAAAACCTATAAAAATAGACCCGAAAGACTACGCAGGACTAGAATGGAAATTAGAAAACTTCAATAATAAAAAGAAGACTCTGCAACCAGAATCACACCTGGTATATACAAACTCTAAAGGTGAAACATCCATAAGATTTACTTAACTATAATTATATGCCTTTAAGGGATATGGAAGAAGAAAGTACAATAGAAGAAGATGAAATCAGAGATAAATTTCATGAACATGTAACTAATAGAAGAAGGCTTTCAAGTGGATATAGCCATAGATAAAGCAAAAGCTTATATGAAAAGACCCAAACCACACTTTTAAATGTAAGGGATGTAAAATGCCGCGAATGAACATAAAAGAAGCCATAAGTCATTTCAAAATTTGCGAATTAAGAACTGACAATTTAGGATATAGGGAAGAACAAGTGTGTACAGAAAAATCAGATAAATTCGACGTAATTTGGGAAGACATTTTTAATGATGAAGAATCAGAAATAAACTCAGTAGTAAGTCAAAAAGAATTAATGGAGACTAGTGCATCTAGCTCACTTTTCAAAGAACCACAGAGAACAATTTACAGAGATACAAGTACAGAAATGTACCTAGAAGAAGAGTATATAGAACAACGGAGAACCAAGAGAAAATGTAAAACCATCAGAATGAGAATGCCAATTGAAGAACCTATTGCTCTTCAAGAAGGAGGTAATAGAGGAAAAATCCTAAACATAGCAGCTCACGATCCACAAAGATGGAACTCAGTAATAGATTTATGGAAAGGAATAGTAGTGGTAGATTATATACAAAATTACGTAGAAACAGATCCAGAAACTATGTATAAATACTTAGAAACGTTCTTAGGAGAATCTACTAAAGCCTTATGGGAGGCATACAAGACTGATTTCCCAAACGAATTCCAGTATTTGGTTTCCATGGGATCAAACCCATACAATTTCACAAATAAAATACATACGTTAATTACAGGAGAAGACCCTAATAGTGGCTTAGTAATCTTACAAAAGAATGCCTTAATTAAACTAGAACAATTAAGCATAGGAAACTGGTTTTATATTAAAAAGTTCTTAAATGACTATTTTTACTATTGCACAATAAGCGGAAACGCGTTTGACCAAGAGCTAGGTAAAAAACTTTTTAACAAACTACCAGGGGCTCTAGGAAGAGAAATAGAAGAAAGATGGGATAAAAGAGACGGAGTGATCCAAAATACTCATTTAAAATGGTCAATAGGACATATAATTCAACATGTAATGGATATATTACAGGAAAAATGTACAAACCTACAAATACAAAAACAATTAAAATTAAACGAAATGAATTTCTGTAAAAGCGTAGTATATACCACACAGAGTTACGATAAAGAACCTTATAAAAGAAAAAAGTATAAAAAGGGTTATAAAAATAATAACTCATATGAAAGAAAGAGATATTTTCTCAGGAAATCGGCAGCTAAAAAGCCCTATTTAGATAAAAACAGACATATACGAAAATATAGAACAGATAGAAACTATAAAAACAAATTAGAATGTTTTACTTGTGGAAGTATAGAACATTTAGCAAATACTTGCCCTAAAAGAATAAATAATAAAACAAGAAATTCTCAATTAATAGAAGACTTTCAAGAAACCCTTATAAACGTAGACGAATATATGTCAGATACTGAAAGTATATACTCTGTAGTAAGTATTGATATTAATAATACAAATAAAATAGAGTCTTCAGACTCAGAGGCTGATGAACTAATTAATGAAATAGGACTAGAGAAATTAGACCTAGATATAAATTTGAACCTTATGAATAGCGTCATAACCAGCTGTAATCATAATTTTGAAAAATATAAAGGTTTAGACAGTAATGCATGCTTCTCATGCAAATGGTTTCCCAGTAGAAGTAAAAGAGCCAAATGTAAACATTGTTTTATAGAAGGATGTATAGAGTGTATACAAAAAGAGTTTAAAATAACGGTTAATCAAAAAGAAGTAAGTAATAGAACAGAAGATCAAACCACAAGTATGAGAATAATAACTCTAGAAACTAGAATGAACGACTTAGAAACAAGACTTCTAAAATTAGAAAAAGGAAAAGAAGTAGAAACAAGAGAAGATATTACGCAAGCGGAATTAGACTCAGAGCTAATGAATATGGAGGACTATGGTACCTTGGTCTGTAATGAAGATATAAAATTAAGTACTTTAAAATTACTAACGAAAGTTAGGATAGCAGACTACGAGATAAAAGTCCTAGCCTTAGTTGATTCAGGATGTAGTAAGAGTATACTAAATAAAAAAGTAATTCCACAACATTTACTCAAAGAATTAGACAAGCCAGCTACAGCCATGCAAATGGATGGAACCCATAATACTTATCATCATTATATTCAAAATGCATCCATTAGTTTCATTAATACGTGCTCAAAATTCTACAACCCAAGTTACAAAATGAGCAAAATTTGGGTAAGAGATCTGAATATAAATACAGACTTTATCTTAGGACTAGACTTTATGCTGAATAACAACGGAAGCTGTACTATTACAAGGGATGGTGTAATCTTCTTAAAAAATAGTACCTATTCCCCGGTACAGACTAGTAAGATGCCAACAAAAATTACCCAAATCTCTCCTTTAGACCTACAAAAGAAAGATGACAAAGAAAAAGAAGAGTGTTGTCAGGATTGTAAGAATAAAGGAACATCATGCAATAATAAAGAAGATAAAAACCTAATTTGGGAAGAAAACCTAGAAGAGGATAGTATACTAGACAAAAACTATACCCTCATAGATATTGAAACAGATCTTTATAATTTTAAAACAGGTATAGATAAAATAGGAATAATAAAAAATAAAGAAGATTTAGATAAAATAATAAAGATTCTAGATGAATTAGAGATCATTGGAGAAAAGCCTTTAAAACATTGGAATAATAATAAGGTTACTTGTAAACTAGATATTATAAACCCAGAATACACTATAAAAACAGCATCAATAGAAGCTACTAACCAAGACCTAGAAGACTTCAAAATCCAAATCAAAGAATTACTTGATTTAGGTGTAATAAGAAGGTCAATTTCAAAACACAGATCTGCAGCTTTCATGGTAAGAAATCATGCAGAAGTAATAAGAGGAAAAGCAAGAATGGTAATAAACTATAAAAGACTCAACGACAATACTAGAAATGACGGATATAAATTACCTGATAAAACAGAATTAATTAATAGAATACAAGGAAAGCAAGTTTTTAGTAAGTTCGATTGCAAGTCAGGATACTGGCAGGTAAAAATGCATCAAGATAGCATAGACTGGACAGCCTTTACTTGTCCAGAAGGACATTTTGAATGGCTTGTCATGCCATTCGGGTTAAAAACAGCTCCTCCGATATTCCAAAGGAAAATGGATAATATTTTCGGAGAATACAAAAGATTTATATTAGTTTATGTTGATGATATCCTAGTTTTCAGCCATAACATGAACGAACACTTAGGACATCTACAAACAATTTTTAGATTATTTGTAGACAACGGAATAATAATAAGTAAAAAGAAAATGGAATTATGTAAGCATTACATAAATTTCTTAGGAGTAATATTAGGAGATGGAAAAATAAAACTACAACCCCACATAGCCAAAAAGGTATTAGAAATGCCTGATAAATTAGACAAACTAAAAGATCTCCAGAAATTCCTAGGAATAATTAATTATGCCAGAGTCTTCATTAAAGACTTAGGAAAAATAGCCGGACCTCTTTACGCTAAAACAGGTTCGACAGGACAAAGACTTTTTAATATAGAAGACATCAAACTAGTACAAAAAATTAAAGAAAAAGTAAAACATATTCCAGACCTAAATATGCCTTTAGAAACAGACTTCCTAGTTATAGAAACTGACGGAAGCTTCGAAGGATTGGGAGCCGTCCTAAAAGCAAGACCTAACAAATACAGTAGTAAAAATGAAGAAAAAATTTGTGCCTACCAAAGTGGTAAGTACAAAGAAAAGGGTAACATGAGTAGTATAGACGCAGAAATATTAGCAGTAGTCTACGGGTTAAACAGTTTTCGACTTTATATTTTAAATAAACCAGAAATATTAGTAAGAAATGTATGAAGCCATTGTCAAATTTCATCAAAAGATAAATGATAAAAATAGCAGCAGAAGAAGATGGCTTAACTTTCTAGACACTATATCAATATACAATTTGGTGTTCGAACACATAAAGGGAAGAGATAATAATTTAGCCGATCAACTTAGCAGGTTAGATATAAAGCCTAATTAATCTTTTATTGACACAAAGATGAATCAGCGAAGACAAGGAAAAGCGCGACCACATCCCAAGACACTTATAGACAAAAGGTATTGGGTAATCTCCAATTCAAACCACTCTCAGAAATGGAGACTCCTGCTCTAGAAAGACTTTATTTTGAAAAAAATAATTTAGTTTCTTTTCCAGCATCAAACTTAACGTTTAAAGTTTTACCAGAATATTTAGTAGACAAACAACAAAAGTGTTTAATAGACAATTTATGGATTTCTCACAATAAAAGAGACACTAGTCACCTTGTAGCATCTTTAAATTCTTTATGTCAGTATTTTACAGAAAAGAATCAAGACAAACATTTTAAATTTTATGTAGTCATACATGAAAAGACTAATGGTATTTTCCAAACCTGGATCGAAGTTTTAGACTCAATAAAAGTCATTAAAAAACCTCTGTTTAAGGGTTTTAATGATTTCACAGAAGCCTTGGATTACACTAGAGGAATACTGGGGCCAAATTATTATATCTCACCATCACTCAGACAAAACCCAGAAAAAACCCCTCAGTACAACATCGAGAAAGACACCGATAAAATAATCTTTTGTGACCATTGTACTACTATGACAGACACAGTTCGCCGCCTTAACCATACGAAAGAACTACTCAGTAAACAAAATGCCCAACTCACAGAACAGATACACATACTAAAGCAAGAAATACTAGAAAGACAGAAACAGAGTTCTCCATCTCCCCAAAAAATGGATGAGAAGGGTGTGCGTTCCCCTCTGAATGCAAATAAATCCATTGTATCGGATCAAGATACAACTAGTCCGGTTCAAACGGTAGCCGGTAAAGACTTATCAAACCCGTTGATGGCTCTCACTTTGCCAAAAAGTGAAGACGAGGAAGAAATTCCTCTCCAACCTAGACGAAGACTACCAAGGACGTTCACACAAGACTCCTCATCAAAAACCAGAACTACCGCTAAAAATGAGATGGAACAACTAATTAAAGAGACTTTAGAAAAACTTTTACAAGCTAAAAAAGATCAAGAAAATCAGAAAGAAGACTCAACACAAGATAAGCATATGTCCCCTCAGAATTCACCAGTCCAGAGTCAAGATCATAATTCACCAAAGTTCGGTCATAATCTGAAGAAGATAACATGGAAGATATCTCCGATGCGATTTTGAAGCACAGATCGAGCGGATATGATTCAGAATGAGTTTTGACTCAATAGCCTCCACAATTTAGACACGTAATAACAGAAGAAGATACTAGAGGAAAATAATGATAAAGTCGATGAGATCAGACAGCAAGGATGGCAAGGACGATAAGAAAATAATGGCAGACAAAAAAGGACAATAATGCAACAACAGTAAAGGGACAGCAACGATAAACGACAGAATGGGAAAAACTTCTTTCAAAAGTTTCACGTGACGATGGGGCCACAAGACGCACTGAAAAGAAAAATTCTTTGACATTTTGAAGTCCGCTGAAGTCCGCCACTTATAAAAGGAGACTTATGAAGACGAATAAAGACACAACAAAAAACACAACAGAAAAGAGAGAAAACACCAACCATGTTTCCTCTACATCCTCCCCATACCTCACTTGTATAAAATCCATCTAAGATCCAAGCCATAGTTTACTTGATTTTCCAATGCTAGTAACCCCTGGTTCCCCGAAGTGAAACCTTCTTGTTTCTTAAATTATGTAAGTCTTCTTTCGAGTTATCTCCCTTATGATTATGTAAATTATGTTTGAAGTTATGTTTGAAATATATTTATGTTTTATATGTTCAAAGTTTTTATATCTTGTTTAAATCTTATCATCAACTCTTTAAACTCAGTATATGGTTATCCGTTAAACTTTCTAATAACCTCAATGGATTAGCTCAAATTCCTCGTTAATCTGGTTAACTGAAGGCCATTTGAATGTCCGCAGTAGGACGGTATGGGCCAAAAAATGGGTGAGGCTAAAGACGACTGTTGTTAGGAACTAAAGTTAAACAGAAGAGATGAACAGTATAATAGGGTTGATAAATTTATAAAAAAGAAAAGAAAAGGGAGATAGCTTATTCAAAGAATGAATTACTTAATGGACAGAGTTATAACAAGAAGGCGGTACCGAGTAGGATCACACAACTTTATTGCAACCTCCAACAATTTGATATACACCCCCCTTTGAAATTAAAAAATTGAAATACACCCCCCTTTTAATACCTTCTAATCAGTCCAAATTTTCTAGAAAAAAGTCAATTTAATTTAACGGAATCATGGGGAATGCATCCGTAAATTAGGACTAAATGACATTGTTGACAATTGTTATGTCTATTGGCTATTATGTGATATATATATATATATATATATGTGACATAATAATAGCTTATTTTGAGTTACAAGAAGAATGTGGGTAAGTTAATGTGATGATGGAGAGAAGAGTTAGAAAGGAAATTATGACCACAATAAACATGAGAAATGAAAGATCACTTTCTGCCTTCTTTATGGACAAAAACGTGTAAGAGTAAATATTGATTTTTGAGCACCAGAAAACTATCATTTGTGTTGAAAAGTTACAATTAATATTAAAAAGCTTCATTATATTTTCTCATAGTCATTATTTGACCTTTGAATTATTAGGAAAAATGATTTATTATTTCCTTGTACGGTGACATTAAGAATGCAATAAATTCCAACTTTTCAATTTCCTATTGTTCTTAGTAATGCTTCACATAATATTTTATGACTTTGACTTAAATTACACAAAATCTTTATAATAGTAAATAAAGTGTTTTTAATAAGATAGCAAATACTTGGTTAATATCTCATTAAACTGGAATGGCCCACATCAATATAAAGTAATATTAATGACAAATGTTCATTGTGAGTTTTTTTCTTTAAAAAAGAAGAAGAATTAATATCATGGGTTATCTAGCCAAGCCAAAATAAACTTACACATATTAGCATGTTTGAAGAGTAATATTTGTTTTAAGATGGTGTTATTGTAGTTGCATCCTATATCTCTAAAATCAACAGTTCAGTAAAGTGATCAACATTAGTTGCATCCTATATCTCTAAAATCAACCGTTCAGTAAAGTGATCAACATTAATTGCATCATATATCTCTAAAATCAACAGTTCAGTAAAGTGATCAACATTAGTTGCATCCTATATCTCTAAGGATAATTGTTAGCTTCCAAAAACTTTGGCTGTATACTTTATCTTATGTATTCATTTTCACCCTACAGGAATTTTTCCTTCTGGTTGTGTCATTGTATCCCAAATGTGATTTCTTTCCAAATTCCCTATTTTTGCCTTCATAGCCTCAATGTTGGAAAGTGATGTATCACTCTTGCTGCATACAAACCCAATCTGTAAGATATACCTGATAAAACGATCATACCACGCACGGAGGGCCTGTTTCAGGCCAAATACTGACTTACGAAGACGACACACATAGTGAGGAACTTCTGGATGGGTGAACCCTGGCGGCTAATGCATGTAGACTTTCTCTCTCAGATCCCCATGTAAGAATGCATTCTTCACATCAAGCTGATGGATAGGCCAGTGTTTGCCCATGGTAATGCTCAAAACTGTGCGGATGGTAGCCAGTTTGACAACCGGGCTGAAGGTCTAACCACAATCAATGCCCTCCTGCTGATTTGTTCCATTAGCCACAAGTCTTGTCTTATACCTCTCAAGATCTCCAATGTCTCTGAATTTGTGATGAAATAGCCACAGACAACGAATCACATTCACCCCCTCAGGTCTAGGTACTAGATCCCATGTGTGCAGTTTAGTTAAAACATTGAATTCCCCAGTCATAGCCGCATTCTAATTAGGGTCTTGTTTGGCCAATATAGGATTCTTGGGAATTGGTGAAATGGTTTGGGAAGACAAGTTAAATTGGACTTTGGGTTTGAAGATTTCATGCTTTGCACGAGTTTCCATTTGGTGAGTGGGGATAGTGGGAGGGTCCAAGGTGGAGGGATTTGTTGGATACGAAATAGGAGGGACAGACGCAGGAGTAGGCACCGCGGCACTGGAGGGAACCATCAGCGGTGTCGTGGCGCCGTGATCGTTGTCGCTACGAGGACCGGACCCTCTCGATGTTTTGGGGCCGCGGCGCCAAAGATTGGGTCGCGCATTGCCGACGGTGAATCGTGACCTGTTCGCAGGTTATGGTGCCATACGCCGACAAGAAGAACTGTTATGCTCTAGTTGACTTAGGATGATGAGAGAGATGACAGACTCGTCAAGAAAAGAGTAATCATGTTTTTGGAACTTTTTAAGATTAAAAAACGGGACTGTGGTCTCGTCGAATGTGACGTGACGAGAGATATGGATCTGATGAGTGGACAAGTAATAGCATAGATAACCCCTATGGTTCGGCGGGAAGCCTAGGTAGACACAAGAAGTGGACCCGGGGGCTAGTTTGTGAGGGGTAGTAGAGGCAAGGTTATGATAGCATAGACAACCGAATATTCAGAGATGATCATAAGAGGGGACTCTATAATAGAGAATTTCGGTAGGGGTC
Organism: Przewalskia tangutica; assembly: GCA_029844215.1. NCBI lineage: Eukaryota > Viridiplantae > Streptophyta > Magnoliopsida > Solanales > Solanaceae > Przewalskia > Przewalskia tangutica. The sequence goes on from CM056719.1 coordinate 151,635,460, forward strand.
ATATTATGAATGATGCTAATGGGAGAATATTTAGAACGTATTCTAACATTTTAGCAGCATAGACCCAGAAAGATGGAGGTGGGGAGACATGAATCAAAAGAGTGCGAATCATATTGTTAATGGTGCAAATGATTCTTTCAGCTTTACCGCTTTGTTAGAGGTGTAAAGGAAGCGAAATACCATGCCATTATTAGTACAAAACCGGTGAAACATAGAGTTATTGAATTCACGACCATTATCGCACTGAATTTTTTTATGTCTTTTTCAAATTGTGTTTGAATGAATTTACGAAACCCAAGAAATTTGGCAAATACTTCCGATTTAAATTTGAGAGGATACAACCAAACAAAGTGAGAAAAATCATCTAGTAATATAAAATAGTATTTATGACCGAGATAACTAGCAACATGTGATGTCCATAAATAGGCATGTATAATATCAAAAGGTGCAAATGTTATACCCCGTAGTTCTGACCCTACGTATGAGAGCGTACGAAAGCATGTAAGACTTAAAATTTTCAAAGGATAGGTTGACGGATTATTCCGGACGGGTTCTAGTCAACTTTGAGGCGGGTTATGACCCGATACATTGAGAGTTCCTAAGTGTTTCAAAGGCCTAGGGCGTAGTTCGTGGAGTCTAGATTCCAACGCAACCAACCGTTCGTCGATAGGACGTCGGAGTAGAAAGTTATGAGAATTACAAGTTCAGTGCGCAGTCGGACAGAAATGTGTTTCGGACAAAGGCGACAGGGCCGCGGCGCCGGATGCAGGGCCGCGGCGCCGGAAGTACTGAGGGGTCGCTGAAGTTGCAGCGCCGCGGCGCCAGGACAGCAGGGCCGCGGCGCCGGAAGTTCAGAGAGGCTGCGGAGGTTTCAGCGCCGCGGCGCCGGAGGCGGGGCCGCGGCGGGATTTTTGGGCGGAAAAACTTAGGAAAGTCTGATTTCTCTTTTAAAAAGGCCATGGGAGGGTGACAAGTTGTCACGACCCAACCCCGGGGCCGCGATCGTACTTACCGGTACCTCGTCGTATATGTCGAGAGAATAGCAATGAACATACATAACACATAACTTATAAAAAGGGTAAATATCACTGGCCAGCCGATAAGGCTGCCTTCCATAAAACATACTTAAACAAAGTATAGTAGTACAACTGGTTCTTATAGCCCAAAACATATATGTGACCACGCACTCTAAAGATAACAACTGTATGGACAGTGGCCCCGCCATACCCCGAATGTACAAAATACCTATAGCATCGTGGAATGTCCGCATCAATAAACAAGCTTCCGAGGAATGGAGCTTCGACACCTAATAGTGATCCTAAGAACGAGGATCCACACCGCTACCCTTACCGCGCAGATTTAACGCAGCCCCGAGGAAGCGGGGTCGCACAATACATATGTACCAAGTATGTAAAGTCGAAAATACTGTAATAATGATATCATAAGTCTAAAAGTAAGTCAGTCATAGAAGAAAATCGAAATACCTTTTACTGTGCCTTACTAACAATGAGAGTGACAAGTATATATATGTAATACTGCATAAAATAAGGGCCTTAGGATCAAAACAGGTACCTCGCCCGTAGTATCAATAAGCACCCCTACTCCTGGGACTATTTCACCCGCATAGTCCCGTGGACCCGCATGAGGTATTCCTCGCATAGGTCAGACCGCCGCACGAGACTATTTCACCCGCATAAGTCCATAAGGACTCGCATGAGGTATTCTCGCATCGTGGGTAGCAAATCCACTAATGTGGTATAACGATCTTGGGGTCTTACCCTCGTGATATACTCTTACCCGGCGATGGTATAACGATCTGGGGCTTGCCTCGATATACTCTACACCGGCGGATGGTATAACGATCTTGGGGCTTTCCTCGATATACTCTTACATCAAGAAGGTGGTATGACGATCTGGGCTTGCCTCGCACATACTCTACCCCGAGTAGGTGGTATAACGATCTGGGGCTTGCCTCGATATACTCTTACCCTAGCTCAAACTGTCATCATATCATAATCATAAATAAGTTAAGAAAACTTATAACTTCTTATTAGTCTTGTTCATATACCCTCTCATTTTAGTTTACTTAAGGCACTTAATTAAATCTTTAATGAAAGAAAACCGGGAATTTAACCCAAGTACTACATACTTCAACTCTTTTAAAAAATGACTCTTCTTTATACATAAAAACCCTTGGGCAATTGATGCCTTAAAACCAATTTGCCTCTTCATATACTTATCTTACTTTAGAGCAAATCTCTTCTCAATAACCTTTTATGAAGCTAATAAACCAACTTCCCATAAAGTTGTTATATTAGCTCTATACTTTAGTAAAATCATACTTTTCCCCTAACCAAGGGACTTATACATTCTTAAAACGAAACAAGTCATTATATACTCAAAACAAGTAAGAATACCAAATCTCAGACGCTCACCGTACTACATAGTTTCATCTATTCATGCTCAAGAGATAGGAAAGCTTCACATACCTTTTTGATCAATCCACTTGCTAAGTCCAAACTACCGCAAGTAATATGTCAACCTAAAATAACCATGATACGTTTATTAACCTCTAATTTCAATGTAGAATAATCCAAATTCAAAGCCACTAAATTCTATGGAAAAATTGGGCAGCATTTCCTTTGTTTCTACTCATTTTTCTCAAGGCCGAATTTATCATCCAAACGCCACATTTAAGGCTCCACAATCCAACATTTCAAAGGGGATTACACACCTAACTTGGGTGTGTAAAATTCTGCCCCACAAGGTACAACAATTCACTTAACAATTCTAAGGTAGTTTTTAGGCTACAAAATGCTCATAATATCTTCTTAACCAATTCCTTCACATTCAAACCATAGTTCTTACATGCAATGAGTCTAAGAGCATTATTTACTACCACAAGTTCTTTCTTCTTAACATGCAATACTAAAAACTAATTATAAAGGAGGAACCATTACCTTAGAGCTTTAGCCAAATTTATTCCAACAATTTTGCTAGCCTCCTTTCCAAGAATACCACCACAACAACCTTCACAAGCTAGCCACAAGTTTCCTTCTTGCCTTTTACTTTTTCAGATTTCTCCTAAGGCTAAAATAGCTCTTGGAATTTTAGAGAGAAGTGAGAGCTTAAGCTTTAAAGAGAGAGAGAAATTGGAAGATAACCAAGTCTTCAAGACTTGGTCAATATATTGCATGCAAGAAATCAGATGGGGGGGACACTTGTCACCCTCCCAAGGTCTTTTAAAAGAAAAATCTGACTTTTCCTAAGTTTTTCCGCCCAAAAATCCCGCCTCGGCCCCTCCGCCGGCGCCGCGACGCTGAAACCTCCGCAGCCTCTCTGAACTTTCGGCGCCGCGGCCCTGCTGTCCTAGCGCCGCGGAGCTGCAACTTCAGCGACCGCATTTCGGCGCCGCCCTCGCATCCGCGCCGCGGCCCTGTCGCCTTTGTCCGAAACACATTTCTGTCCGACTGCGCACTGAACTTGTAACTCTCATAGCTTTCTACTCCGACGTCCTATCGACGAACGGTTGGTTGCGCTGGAATCTAGACTCCACGAAATACGCCCTAGGTTTTTGAAACACTTAGGAACTCTCAATGTATCGGGTCATAACCTGAATCAAAGTTGACTAAAACCCGTCCGGAATAATCCGTCAACCTATCCTTTGAAAATTTTAAGTCTTACATGCTTTCGTACGCTCTCATACGTAGGGTCAGAACTACGGGGTATAACATTCTCCCCCCCTTAGAAACATTCGTCCCGAATGTTCCTTCTAGGCTTACTCAAATCACAATATCGACATAGACCCTCTTAACTATTCTTTTGCAAATAAAGAAGCTCCACGAGCCACAACATACTGAAGCGTAAATGCGAAATCACAACTAACAAGCAGGAAAGTGGGTTACCTGGAGGTATAGGAAATAGGTGAGGGTACTTCTTCATCATGTCATCCTCTACTTCCCACGTCATTTCCTCCCTGTTCTCGTTCCGCCATAGGACCTTGACGGAAGCCACGTCTTTCGTCCGAAGTCGTCTAACCTGACGATCGAGTATCGCTATGGGACTCTCCTCATACGATAACTCCTCTGTCACTTGGACATCATGAACCGGATGCACTCTAGATGGATCTCCAATACATTTCCGCAACATGGACACATGGAAGACTGGATGTACCGCCTCCAAATCGGACGGCAGGTCTAACTCATAGGCAACCCTGCCTACCCTACGGACAATCCGATACGGCCCAATTTACCTTGGGCTAAGCTTCCCCTTATTTCCAAATCTCATCACGCCCTTCATGGGCGATACCTTTAGAAAAACCCAATCATCTATCTCAAATTCCAAGTGTCGACGCCGATGATCTGCATACGACTTCTGCCGACTGAAGCCGCTAACAACCGCCTCGATAAGCTTCACCTTATCCATCGTCACGAACTAAGTCCGCCCGACTAATCGAACTTCTCCCACTCGAACCAGCCTATCGGTGACTGCACTTCCTCCCGTATAAGGCCTCATAAGACGCCATCGAACACCGGAATGGTAGCCATTGTTGTAAGCAAACTCACAAGAGGCAAATAATCCTCCCAGCTACCCTCGAAATCAATAACACAAGCCCGCAGATATCCTCGTTCGATAGTGCGTTCGCCCGTCCGCCGGTCGAGGATGAAACGCCGCATCGAGACTCACTGTCCCTAATCCTTCAAAAGACCTCCGTTAGCCGAGAACCGGCTCTATTCGATATAATCGACACCGACTCGTGCGCCTCACAATCTCTAATATATAATCCGCATAGTCTCACCGAGAACGCCGTTCGATCGAAGAAAATGGGCCGATTTCGTCACCGCCGACAATCACCCAAATGGAATCATGCTTCTCCGAGTGGTAGGTAGCCCCGTAATAAAATCCATATTTATCACCTCCCACTTCCAAGTCGAATATCAATAGCTTGCAACATTTCACCGCTTCGTGCTCAATCTTAACTCACGACAATTCGCACTATGCCACTAACTCGCAACGCCCTCTTAGGCCATCCCACCAATACCCGCATTCGAGGTCATGATACATCTTAGTCGCACGGATGAATAGAATAACGAGCACCGTGTACCTCCCGAATCACGACGGTCCTCGCTACATCGAACACACAACCGACTCGAATCTTAGCACCCCATCAGCGCTACCTCAAATAGACTCTTCTCCTTCGAGAGCCGCATCTGGCATCGCACCAAAATCGGATCTCATATCGCCGCTTCTTCACCTCTTCGACGATAAGACTCGACAACCTCTCGAACCCGACCATCACTAACGTAATCAACCAAACGAACCCAAGGCTCGCTATGATGTAACTCTCGCACCATATCCCTTTTTTCTCGTCAACATCGCATGCACTACCCATCGACCGCGACTAAGGGCATCCGCAACTACATCGCCTTCCCGGGTGGTACGTAATATCAACATCGTAATCCTTAAGTAGCTCCAACCACCGCCTTCGCCGCAAGTTCACTCCTCTTGAAGATGTATCGAGACTCTTGTGGTCCGTAAATGTCCACATGAACTCCATATAAATAATGTCTCCGCATCTTCAAGGCATGAATTATCGCCGCCAACTCTAAGTCATGTGTGAGATAGTTCTTCTCATGCTTCCTAAGCCGCCGAGACGCATAAGTTATAACTCGCTGCGTCGCATCAAAGACGCACTCCAAGCCCGACACCGACGCCACAAGAAACCACATATCCATCTATGCCCTCGGAAGAGTAAGAATCGCGGTCGTCAACTTCTCCTTTAGCAACCGAAACTTTCTCACAAGTATCCGCCCACCGAACATAGTCGCCTCGAGTCACCTTAGTCAAAGTGCCAAATAGAAGCAAACTTCTACAAACTCGATAATAACTGCAAGGCCCAAAAGCGCGCACTGCTCGCAGAATGGGTCCGCCAAGTCTTGATCGCTTCAATCTTAGTCAGACAACCCAATACCGTCACCCGATAACATGCCCTAAGAAAGCCATCGCTAACTAACTCGTGACTTCGAGAACTTGGCATACAATCGCCGGCCTCTGAGGACTCTAAAACCGCCTCAAATGACCAGATGCTTCGCTCGCGCGCGAATACACCAAGATATCATCAATGAACACTATAACGAACATATCCAAGAATGGCTCAACACCCTATTCATCAAATCCATGAATACGCCGGGCGCTGGTCAAACCGAAAGACATCACCTCGAACTCATAGTGCCCATACCGGTCCCGAATGCGCTTTGGGATATCCGCTTTCTCTAACTCGCACTGATGGTAAACTGCATCGCAGTCTATCTTGAAAAACACTTTGCACCGCAATCGTCAAACAAATCGCCAATCCCGGGAGGATATCTGCTTTCGACCGTTACCTTGTTCAACCGCAGTAATCAATACACATACGCAGCGCCCCATCCTTCTTCTTTACAAATAACACCGTGCTTCCTGTGGAGAAACACTTGGCCTAATAAAGCCTTTCTCCAAAGAAATCTTTCACCGGTCCTTCAATTCCTTCAACTCGGCAGTGCCATCCCGTATGGCTAATAGATATCTACGAGTATCCGCGCCAAATCAATGCAAACTCAATCTCCTCTCGTGAGGATACCCTAAGCTCATCCGGGAATACATCCGAAACTCTCTAACGACCGAATCGATCAAGGTCCGACTCTCACCGCTGTCGAATACCGAACCACATGATAGATGTACCTTTCCGCACCATCTTCCTAGCCTTGAGGTAAGAAATAAACTTACCCTACGACGCAAAGATTCCCTTCCACTGATAACCGGCCACGAACCGAACCGAACTAATCTCTCTCATACCCACGCTGGCATAGCAAGATGCTAGCCAATCCATACCCATAATCACATCAAAGTATGTCATGTCCAACTCTATCAAGTCGGCTAGAGTCTGACGACTATCTATAGTCACAGGGCAAGCCTTATACACCCGCCGCCTACCATCGAATCACTCATCGCGTATCCACCTCAAAAGGTCTTATGGACTCGGACTCTATCCCTATTCTACTGGCAATATGAGGAGATATGTAGGACAAGGTAGAACCTGGATCTATCAAAGCATATACATCACAACAAGAAACCAACAATGTACTGCGGATTTACATCCGCGACGCCCCGGTCTCGCTGACCGACATAGCATATACGCGCTCGAGGACCGCTAGAATCGAACCCCTACCACGACCTTCGCCGCGCTGGCCCATAAGTACCCTCGCCTCCGGCGTCTAACCATCGAAGATGAAGATCCGAATGCACTTCACGCCGAACCGCACGCCCCGCCGCCATGACGGACAATCCTTCTTCGATGGCCTCACGCCACAAGAGTAGCACGCCCCAACCCATACGGCACTCGCCGGATGAGACCTACCGCATCGAACGCACCGAGAGGTAGGTGGTCTCGACAGCCGGTCTCGCCTCGAAACTCAAGTCCCGAACCCCGACCGCTCCCGAATAACCCTGACGACTCCCGCCAAAAACTAAGAAGGAGCACTCAGGCCGGGCGGAATGTGGACCTAGTTCGCCGAGGCCGCCTGCAGTGCTCCTTCTCGCTTTCCTGGCAGAGGTCCGATCGCAGGTTATTCAGAGCAGCCGTGGCTCCAAGACTTCGTTTTCGCGAGGCAGAGGCCAAGACTAATCGAGACCACCTACCTCTCGCGCTCGACGCGTAGGTCTCATCCGGCGAGTGCCGATGGGTTCGAACGTGTTACTCTTGTGGATACGGCCATCCAAGAAGGATTGTCCGCCCCAGCGGGCGAGCGTTACGGCTCACCGACGGTCCGTTGTCGATCTTCATCTTCGATGGTTAGACGCCCCGAGGCGTGGTACTTATCGCCAAAGCCGCGCAGGTCGTGGTAGGGTTCCAGCCTAGCGTCATCGTAACCGCATATATGCTATGTCCAAATGACAGACCGTGAGGCGCCACCACGTCGCCACGTACATTATTGGTTTCACTGGATGATATGCTTGATAGATCCAGTTCTACCTTGTCCTACATATCTCCTCATATTGCAGAGAATAGTGATAGCTCGAGTCCATAAGACCTTGAGGTGGCTACGCCAGCAGGTGATTCAGCCGTAGCCGAGCGGTGTATAAGGCTTGCCCTCAGACTATAGATACCGCCGACTTCAGCCGACTTGATGTAGTTGGATATGACAGACTTTGACGTGATTACGGTATGGATTCGCTAGCATCTTGCTATGCCAACGTGGATCGAGAGAGATTAGTTCGTTCCGCTTCCGACGAGCCTGCTATCGAGTGGAAGGAATACCGCATCGCCGAGGTAAGTTTATTTCTTACCTCAAGGCTGGAAGATGGTACGAAAGGGTACATCTATCATATGGTTCGTATTCGACATCGAGGTCGAGATACCGACCTTCACGCTTCGATCGTTAGAGAGTTTCCGCACGTATTCTGCACGAAGCTCGCATCCTCGCAGAGGAGATTGAGTTTTGCATTGATTGGCACCGATACTCGACCGATATCTATTCCGCCATACGTGACGGCACCGCCGAGTTGAAGGAGTGAATGACCACAAAGATTTGTCGAGAAAGGCTTTATTAGGCTGGGCGTTTCTCCCGGGAGCACCAGTTATTTGTAAAGAAGAAGGACGGACGCCGTATACGTATTGATTACAGCAAATTAACAAGGTAACTATCAAGAATGTATATCCTCCCGTGATTGACGATTTGTTTGACCAAATACAGGTGCAAAGTGTTTTTCCAAGATAGACCGCGTCCGTTATCATCAAAAAGTAGTTAGAGAGATAGATATCCCAAAGATCGCATTCAGACCCTGTGATGGGCACTATGAGTTCAGTGGTGATGTCTTTTGGTCACCAACGCCCCACAGATTCATGGATTTGATGAATAGGTGTTCGTGCCATTCTGGATATGTTCGTTATAGTGTTTATTGATGATATCTTGGTGTATTCGCGCACGCAATACGAGCATACGATCATTCGGCGACAAGATCGAGTCCTCCGAGACCGGCAACAGATGCCAAGTTCTCGGCGAAGTTCGCGACGCCATGGCTTTCTTAGGACATGTTATCTGGGCCGATGGTATTCGGTTGATACAATAAGATTGAAGCCAAGACTTGGCCTAGACCCACTACACCGACGGAGGCGCAGCCTTTGGGCCTCAGTTATTATCTGAGGTTTGTAGAGAAGTTTGCTTCTATTTCAAAGATTTTGACTAAGTCGACTCGTATGCGCCTATGTTCCGGACGGATACTGTGAGGAAAGTTTCCAGCTGCTAAAGGAGAAGTTGACGATCGCCCAGCTTCTTACTTCCAGAGGGCTTAGATGGATACGTGGTTTATCGCGACGCGCCAGTGTCGGTTAAAGGCCGACGCAAAGACGACAGAGTTATAGCTTATGCATCTCGACAAATTAGGAAGCATGAGAAGAACTATCCCACACATGACTTGGAGTTGGCGCAGTGATTCATGCCTCAAGATCCGAGACATTATTTATACGGAGTTCATGTGACATTTACACAGATCACAAGAGTCTCCAAGACATCTTCACCCAGAGCCGAACTCGCGCAGACGGTGGTCGAGCTACTTAAGGATTACGATGTTGATATTCGTACCACCCAGGAAGGCCAATGTAGCTGCAGATGCCCTTAGTCGCAGATCGACGGGTAGTCCGTCTGATGTTCACCAAAGAAAAGGGATACGGTTCGAGAGTTACATCGCCATGAGCCTCGGGGTTCGCTTGGTTGATTCGTTAGTGACGAATTCGGTTCGAGAGGTTGCCGAGTCTTCCATCGCCGGCGAGGCAAGAGGCGGCAGATGAGGATCCGATTTTGGTACGGCATCGACGCAGCCTCCGTATGAGAAGAGTCTATTCGGCGGTGCTAAGATTCGAGGCCGGCAGGTGGCCGATGTGACAGACTTCGCCAGATTTCGGGAGGCACACAGCTCGTTATTCTATTCATCCGGTCGACTAAGATGTATCATGACCTCGACGCGTATCGCGGACGGCCTTAAGACGCCGCGGAGTTCGCGCGCAGCGTCGAATTGTCGCCAGTTAAGATTGAGCACCGTGGTCGCTGGTCGCTGCAGTTATCGATATTCGACTGGAAGTGGGTGGTGATAAATATGGATTTTATTACGGCTACCTACCACTCGAGGAAGCATGATTCCATTTGGGTAATTGTCGACAGTCGATTTAAATCACCATTTTCTTCCTACGTAACGACGCTTCACCGAGGACTATGCCGATTATATATTAGAGAGATTGTGAGACCGCACGAGTCCCTGTCGATTATATCGATAGAGGAGCCCAGCCTCGCTAACTCGAGGTCTTTAGAAGGATTAGGACACAGTGAGTCTCAAGACGGGCTTCATCCTCGCATCGACGGATGTGCCGAGCGCACTATCCGCATACACTCGAGGATATGCTTTGGCTTGGTTATTGATTTCGTGGTAGCGAGGATCATTCGCCTTGTGGAGTTTGCTTACAACAATGCCTACCATTCCAAAGATTCGACGGCGCCTTTACGAGGCCTTATACGAGGAAGCGCAGTCACCGATAGTCGTTCGAGGTGGAGAAGTTCGCTTAGTCGGGCCGCACTTAGTTCACAGACATCGATAAGGTGAAGCTTATCCAGAGCGTTGTTGGCACTGTAGCCTAAGTCGATGCGATAATCGGCTACGACACTTGGAATTTGAGATGTATGATTGGTTTTTCTAGCGTACGCCACGGCGTGATGAGATTTGGAAAGAAGGGCTTAGCCCAAGGTACATTAGGCCGATCGATTGTCCGTAGGGCAGGCGTGGTTGCTATGAGTTAGATCCGCCATCCGATTGAGGCGGTACATCCAGCTTTCCATGTGTCCATGTCATGGAAATGTATCGAGATCCATCTAGAGTGCACCCGCTCACGATGTCCAAGTGACAGAGGAGTTATCGATGAGGAGAGTCCCATAGCGATACCGATCGTCGTGTTAGACGACTTCTGACGAAAGACGCGCTTTCCGCGTCCTATGGCGAACGAGAACAGGAGGAAATGACGGGAAGTCGAGGATGACATGATGAAGAAATACCTCACCTATTTCCTATACCTCCGTGTAACCCACTTTCCCGCTTGTTAGTTTTGATTTAGCATTTACGCTTCAAGATGTCAGGCTCGCGAGCTTCTTTATTTGCAAAAGAATAGTTAAGAGGGTCTATGTCGATGTTGTGATTTGAGTAAGTTTAGAAGGAACATTCGGGACGAATGTTTCTAAGGGGAGAATGTTATACCGTAGTTTTGACCCTACGATGAGAGCGCATTTAAAGCATGTAAGACTTAAAATTTTCAAAGGATAGGTTGACTGATTATTCCTGACGGTTCTAGTCAACTTTGAGGCGGGTTATGACCCGATACATCGAGAGTTCCTAAGTGTTTCAAAGGCCTAGGCGAGTTCGTGGAGTCTAGATTCCAACGCAACCAACCGCTCGCCGATAGGACGCCGAGTAGAAAGTTATGAGAATTACAAGTTCAGGCGCAATGACAGAAATGTGTTTCGACAAAGCGCGGCTGCGCGCGGCCACGATACGTGGTCGCGCCGAATTATCGAGGGTCGCTGAAGTTGCAGCGCCGCGTGCCAGATGCAGGCCGCGCACTAAGTTCAGAGGTCATGAGGTTTCACGGCGCCGCGCGCCGAGGCGGTATTTTTGGGCGGAAAAATTTAGGAAAGTCTGATTGCTCTTAAAGGCCACGAGGGTGACAAGTGTCCCCATCTGATTTTTCTTGCATGTTTACATTGACCAAGTCTTGAAGACTTGGTCATCTTTCAAACCTCTCCTCTCTCTAAATTAGCTCCTCCTTCTCTCTACATTTTCCAAAGGAAATTCAAAGCCTAAGAAAATCAAAAGTTAAGAACAAGAAGGAAGTTGTGGCTAGCTGTTGGTGTTGTGGTGGTATTCTTGGCAAGATAGCTAGCAAAACATTTGGAATAAGTTTGGCTAAAACTTTAAGGTAACATTTCTTCCTTTAGAATTAGTTTCTAGTGTCGCATGTTTAGAAGAAAGAACTTGGTAGTAAATAATGCTCTTAGAGTCATCAGATGCAAGAAATATGGTTTGGATATGAAAGGATTGGTTAAGAAGATATTATGAGCATGTTGTAGCCTAAAAACTACCTTAGAATTGTTAAGAGAATTGTTGTACCTAATGAGGCAGAATTTTACACACCCAAGTTCGAGGTGTAATCCCTTTAAAATGTTGGATTGTCGAGCCTTAAATGTGGTGTTTGGATGATAAATTCGGCCTTGAGAAAGGTGGCAAAGTGAGTAGAAACAAAGGAAATCGCCCAATTTTCCATAGAATTTAGTGACTTTGAACTTGGATTGTTATACATCGAGATTAGAGGTTAATAAACGATCATGATTATTATAGGTCAAATATTACTCATGTAGTCGAGCTTAGCTGGATCGACCAAAGAGGTATGTGAAGCTTTATCTCTCGAGCATGAATAGATGAAACTATGTAGTACCAGAGACGACAAGATTTGGTATTCTTACTTGTTTTAAGTATATGATGACTTGTTTCGCTTTAAGAATGTATAAGTCCTCGTTGTGAAAAGTATGATTTTACTAAAGTGTAGAGTTAATATAACAACTTTATGGAAAGTTGGTTTATTAGCTTCATAAAAGGTTAATGAGAAGAGATTTACTCTAACTAAGATAAGTATATGAAGAGGCAAATTGGTTTTAAGGCATCAATTGCCCAAGAGTTTTTATGTATAAAGAAGAGTCATTTTTAAAGGAGTTGAAGATGTAGTACTGGGTTAAATTCCTGTTCTTTTATTAAAGATATGATTAAGTGCCTTAAGTAAACTAAAATGAGGTATATGAACAAGACTAATAAGAAGTTATAAGTTTTCTTAACTTATTTATGATTATGATATGATGACATTGAGCTAGGTAAGAGTATATCCGGCGGGCAAGCCCCAAGATCGTTATACCACCTTCTCCAGTAAGAGTATGGCGGGCAAGCCCCAAGATCGCCATACCACCTTCTTCGTAAGAGTATATCCGGCGGGCAAGCCCCAAGATCGCTATACCATCCGCCTGTAAGAGTATATCTGAGGGGTAAGTCCCCAAGATCGTTATACCATCTGCTTCAGGGTAAGAGTATATCTGAGGGGTAAGTCCCCAAGATCGTTATACCATCTGTTCCGTGGATTTGCTACCCATGATGCGAGGAATACCTCACGCGAGTCCTATGGGCTTACGCGGTGAAATAGTCCCACGCGGCGGTACATCCTATGCGAGGAATACCTCACGGGTCCACAGACCTATGCGTGAAATAGTCTCGAGAGGGGTGCTTATCGATACTACAAGAGGCACTGCTTTGATCCTAAGGCCCCTATTTTATACAGTATTATATATATATATACTTGTCACTCTCATTGTTAGTAAGACACAGTAAAAGGTATTTTGATTTTCTTCCATGACTCCAGCTTACTTTTAGACTTATGATATCATTATTACAGTATTTTCCAGCTTTACATACTTGGTACATATCAGGTAATCGACCCACTTCTGGGCCGCGCTCATGCCGCAGGTGGTAAGGCATCGAGGATCCTCGTTCTTAGGATCACTATTCCGGTGTCAAAGCTCCATTCCTCCGGAAGCTTGTTTATTGGTACGGATATTCCCTGATGCTATATGTATTTTGTACATTCACGGGTATGGCGGGGGCCCTGTCCCACCACAGTTGTTATCTTTAGAGGTCTGTGGTCACATATATGTTTTGAGCTATAAGAACCAGTTGTACTACTATACTTTGTTTAAGTATGTTTTATGGAAGTAATTTTATCTACCGAATGATGTTTACCCTTTTATAAGTTATGTGTTATGTATGTTCACGCTATTCTCTCGACATATACCGATGCGGTACTCCTGCAGGTACTAGTCGCGCCCCTGGCCTGGTCGTGACAAAGAAAAGTAACACTAGTAGATGATTTAAATGGAAGACGAGTATGTTTGCCTAAAGAAACAAGAAACACGGTTTTGGGCAAGCTTCTCATTACAAGTAATGAAATTATTGTCTCTAAGAAAACTAAAAACTGGAGCTCCTGGATGACCAAGCCTATTATGCCATGTTGAAGATGAAATGACCGCTAGAGAGATGAGAGAGCTAGATCTGGCAGTGGAGGTGGGAGTGAATGGATATAGATCCCCCGTGCTATTACATCTCGTAAGAGGTGACACCGTATGAAGATCCTTTACAGTGAAACCAAAAGGGTCAAAATCAACAGAGACATAATTATTACGAGTGAATTTACGGATAGAGATTAGATTATTAATTACATGTGGGGCATATAGGGTATTTTGAAGTGGAAATGAATTAAGAGGTGGTGTATATGATGTACCAAAACCTTTTACTGGAATGCGGTGACCACTATCAACTGTCACAAATTGAGGATGCTTTAAACCAAATAGTTTGGGAATATTACCTGCAGTCCGGGTGAGGTGAGAAGTGGCTCCAGAGTCCATGACGCTTGTTGTCGTTGTCGCATGTCGAGATCACAAGGCCCGACCTAACTCCGGGTGTTATCCGATGAGGATGCCAAACCGACGCGTACGGTGAGCTCGCCGCGGTAATCGGACTTGCCGGGCGGTCGAGAAGCGGCCCAACACACCGTGATCGTGAACCAGGGCGGTCTGCATCAAACGGCGCGGCCAGGCGCTGAACTAATTCTGCGGATATTGTTGTTGCTGCTGCTGATTCTGCTGTCCGCGACACCTGCCACGACCGTGACCTCCTCTACCACGACCCTTGCCACCCTTGTCACGGCTTTTCTGCTGCGGTTGAGAGTTTTCTAGCGGCGTTGGATCTTGAGGGAGCGTTTCGACAGCTAACATCTTCTGATTGTGCTCATCCTGCTTAACACATCGAGTTTCTTCGAGCAACAACTGCGAGCGAGCTTTGTTAAAACTGGGAAGCGGATCTGCCTGTTGAATTATGGCGGCTAACGTATCATAGTCACCTTTGGGGAGACCTGCAATCAATAGCAACACCAATTTAGTGTCCGAGACAGGCGTGTCAACGTTGGAGAGTTGATCCGCCAGGAGTTTCAACTGTCTGCAGTACTCAGTCATATTGGAGAATTTTTCAAGGTGTGTATTATTAAACTGTTCCTCCAAATACACTGCGCGAGTGTGCTTGTGATCGGTGTATTTTATATACACCTTTTGAGTCAGTTTTAGTTAGTCTTTTGTCTCATTTTGCACATATAAGTGTCGTATTAGAATAGTTTTTCTTTCTTTTGAGTCAAAGTGGTTAAAATGGCCAAATGGCGGAAAAGGAGCAAAAAGAGGGCAAAAGAGGAGATGCCAGAGATGAAAACAGAGAAAGTGGCGAACAAGGCAGAAATCCGCATCAGGCGACGCTCTCGCAGATGCGAGGCCGCGCGCCATCATTCGCAGAAGATCCAGCGCTACGCGCTAAAAATGGCCGCGCGCCCACTATCCGCAGAGGACAGAACCCGTAGCCGCGCGCTCAGAGACCGTAAGTGGCCGCGACGCCTAAACATCCGGCGAGCTACAGAGATCTGTGGCCGCGCCTATCTCGCAGGGCGCGCGCCGACGAAAAAATTAGGTCTTTTGACGGATTTGGGCCAGCTGCAGGAAAAGAATGAGGCGCTTAAACCTATATAAGGAGAACCCTAGAGTTTTGAGGGTTCCTTTCTGACAACACAAGATTTTCTTGCTAGAGATCAAGACCTAAACTTAGTAATTTCTTTCCTTTTTCTTTTCTTTAATTCGCCAGATGATGAACTTGGAATTAGTTCTTGTCATCTTTATGGCTAGGAACCAATTCTCCTATAGGCTTTCTATGTTGAACTTCTTGAAACTTATGTTATAAATTAATGCATGCTTATGGTTATTTTTCTTATCGAGAGATCTATCCAATAATCGAGTTGAATTCTGGTAGCTAATTGACAACTAGTTATCACTATATGATTTCTAATCGATTCAAAAGGATTGTGAATATGTCGTAAGTTGGGTAGACAGCTTGAATTGGGGATGAAAATACCTCAATTAGTTTTGTAGCGTTGATGAGGCTTAACAACCCTAATTTTACGATCATGCGACGGCCAACTAGGTTTTTGTTCTTAATCTTCCTATAGAGTTACCCTTATCGTGAAAGTTAGGTAAGGAACAATACCGAGGTCGAGTGTTTATATAACCCTAACGGAGTATAAAACGATTTCAGAAACCGCTTTCTCCAAAAGAAGAACACCATAAGTAATGCATTAGTAAGTAGCATGCGGATAGTGAGGATACATGTAAGCCCTATTCTCATCACATCCAAGTAATTCTTTATATTTACTTGTCTTTAATAATTCTTAGTTATAAACAAAACAATCAATCATTAATTCACCAAATAGATACTAGAAAATAGATAGTTGGTACTTGAACCCTAATCCTGTAGAGGACGATATTCGGTCTTATCTAAGACTATACTACTTGATACGATAACGCACTTTGCGCTTAAAAGTGTGCATATTACACGATCACTTGTTATCTTGAAAGATTTCCTCCAAGTTCCATAACTCAAGGATCGTGGCGCCGATTTCATGATAGTGAAGAAGATCCCGAGAAATACTACCATAAATCCATCGCTTGATCGCCGCGCCAGACGACGCCAGACTCATCAACCTCCCGGAGGCGCGAATGATGTTATCGATGTGATCAAGAACGCGTTAGACACGCATGATTACGAAACAATTCAACCTGAGAATACCGACTATTTTCTTGATCGAAGAATGAGAATAAAGTTCTTGATGTTTGTACAGCAGAGCTTGGATGAAAAGAGGATGACAACGCAGTGGTGAGATTTGTGAGGTAGAAGATTCGTAAAGTGTGGAAGATTCAGTGGATAGTCATTTAGAGAAGAGAGAATGAAGAAAACCTAGAATTTGGAGGGCAGTTCCGTGAGTTGGGTTTCTCGCGGTAAGAAGAAAAAGTTCTAGGGTTTTGGGTGTTTGGCTCTTGATACCATGTAAGATGATATTAATCTCCCTTAAAGAGTCTTCTCATTAATATCAAAGTATATATAGAGTACAATATTCATCCCTTATACAATAGGAATCCTAAGCCTATACAAAAGAGGAATCCTAGTCTTACCATAATTATATTTACACAATATATGAAAATATTCTAATTATGGGTAGAGAATATTATGTTTCTCATATACACGTTTACAATTCAAAATTTAATGACACAAATTATTATGAAAAGGTGTTACCCATTCTTTAAAGGATACACCTATTCTTGTGAATATGTATCATCCAATCTTAAGGGGTATATCCATTCATGAAAAAAGTGTATTTCACTTGCTATAAATACCTATTCCTTTGCAGATTTTAGTGTACAAAACATCTAGATCCTTAGGTTCTTTATCATTTCATTCTCTTCAAGAATCCGTTTTATTTCTTATTCCGAATTCCAACAAAAGTAAAAGGGTTCTCCAGAATTTCTATTTGAGTGCACATTAGAAGATTCTTGAGTGTTTCATTGTATCTTGAGAGTAGAACGTCACTTTGCTATTTGCACCGGGGTAACGACGGAAATCTACTCTGAAGACACCGCCATCCATAGCGTGTCTTGATCCGGGTTTTTTAATTTCAACTTTGTCTTATGTTTATTGTTATTAGTATATTTCATTTGTCTCTTATTTGTTCTTCTTAATGTAATCATCTCTAATATTTTTCCAACATGATTCATGTTAGATAATTAATATGATTCATGCATAGCAGTTTGGTGTGTCGCGTTGTGTACAAACTTAGTTGTGTATGTTCAAATGGAATCCTAAAACATAGTTGTTGTATACTAGCCGTAGGAGGACTTTGTATTATCTAGAGGTTTTTTATCCTAAGTGATATTGTGTAGAAGTGGTTGTCATAGGTACCCACCGGATAGTTATAAGGTTAGTTACCTAGTAGGACTCTTTAGCACAGGTGTATAAAGACACCTCTATACCGTGTTCAACACGAAGAAAGAGTTCTAATTTCTTACCTTGTATTACTTCTTCAATATCACCATCTCATTTGAAAGGTTTAAATTGTTAGAAAAAGTATACTCTCACGTGCGGATCTTATTATTTTTAATGAGCTAAACATGAGGAAAGTTTTTTTGATAAAGAGTGACAATGAGACTTGTATCTAAGACCCTACCTGCTCTGCTATTATATTGTAATGTGTGATCGTCGTATATACAAATTTAAATTTTTAAATAGAATATATTTTTATTTTTTTAATTATATCTTCAACGCAACTGAACTTATTGTTCTTAACTTGAACAATTATAAGATCAGACTTATTCTAAGTCCACTGATTCTAGATCATAAGTTTTCCTTTAATCATAATTTTATTAAAAATGAAGCAAGATTACGTACCACAAAGTTGATATTAACAACGCTGAAATATTCAAATTCAACTATCACAATGGCACTATCAACAATATTATATTCTTTTGCAGTTCCATGAAAGATAATATTTGGCACATTTTTAGGGTCTCCATATAATGTAATGAAAGGTTTTGTCCTCTCAATTTTGACTTGCTTTGTGTAATTTTTACGTCCAATCGAAATAATAACTCTTCTGTTATTCCCTTCTGGAATGTTGTTGATGGCATCTGTCAGAGTCTTGAAATCACCACTTCCATCTGCCCTCACCTTCGGTCGCGCAAATTCAAAATTTAGAGTCAGTAAATTTCGAGGTTTATTGAAATTATTGATAGTTATCTCAAATCGCAAACAATACAAAGTTTTCATCATATGAAAAACAAATACAAGAAACAACTGCTCCATTACAAAAAAAAAAGACATAAATCTGCTACTAAATTTGTTGCTCATCTATCGCTAAATACCCAAAGTTAACAAAATGTTTTTTTATAATCCATCGCTAATCCACTGTTAAATAGGATTATTGATAAATTTGTATTTTTTAGCAATAAAGATTGCTAATTCCTATTTTGTGTAGTGTTCCATCTGTTTCATTTATGTATGAAGCTGTTTGAGTGGACATTGAAAATGATTTTTAAAAAATATGTAGTTTTAAACATATCATAATATTTATGTGGCCATGCAATTGTGTCATTAAGAATAAAATAAATTGTTTAGACTCTAAACATTAGAGTTAGATTGTTGCTAGATATATAAAAGTATCATTTTTTAACAGACTCAAAAATAAAAGAGTGACATAGAATGGAACGAGAAAAAATGTACGCAATATGTTTATGGATAATCTAAGAGAACATAAATAATAATATGTAAAGAGTAACCTTAATGATAGTTTTATTAGCCTCAGCAATTACAAGAGTAGGGTCCAAAGTGTCATTTCTTGTATCTAAAGGCTTAACATTTACATCAAACCAACTATTTAATTGTGACTTATTAGCTGGTATGGACACTGAATCATCAGAAAAAACTTCAACAATATTATTGAAGAGGAGAATGGTTTATAATAATTGTTTCCACAACAAACATGGTGTTTTTTCCAGCCATTTTTTTCTTTTGATTTCGTAAATGGAAAATGATTTTGGTTTAATTTTGATTTCTCTTGAGGTAGTATTCATACTTACTGCAATATAAGTAACCTAATTGTATAAATATACTTTTACACTATCGGTATATATATAGAACACAAACTTTTTATTTTAGGGTAACAAATTATTATAAATAACCTTAAATAAAAACCATCTATTAACGTAATACTCGTATTGCCCTACAATACTTACCTACTAACAGAACAAACCATGCAAATATTTCACGAATTCAATAATATCCCGTCATCCATATGCCCTTTTTTAGCATTACCATAGAGTTATCTTCTCTCTCCTTTATCTCCCACTCGTTTTAATTAAATATCTACCTCTAATTTCTCTTATTTAAACTCTCCCGTTTCTCCTCTATAGAAATATCCACACTACTAAATTTGTACAGAAAAAAAAAATCAATTTCAATTCAAGAAACCAAAAAAATGGCTGGAAAAAACACAATTTTTATTGTGGAAACTATTGTTTTAACCATTCTTGTTTTCATCCCTCGAGTTTTTCCTAGAGTTTTTTCTGATGATTCAGTGTCAATAATACCAGCTGATAAATCACAATTAAATAGTTGGTTTGATGCCAATGTTAAGCCTTTAGATGCAAGAAAAGACACTTTGGACCCTGCCCTTATTGCTGCTGAGGCTAACAAAACTATCATTAAGGTCACACTTTACATTTTAGATTATTCATAAACATATTTCATACTTCATTATTCCAATTTATTAGACATTCTTCATAAATTTTCCCTGGTTATACTTTTTCGGGATAATTGTTTAGTAATGATCCTCTTTTTATTTTTCTTATGCGGACCTTTTAAATCACACTCTAAAGATCTCTTTTGAGCAATTTTTTTTATATGAGAAAACGTTATAACACTATCAAAGATCCTGTAGACGTTAGACGACACTTAAATATTTTATCAGTCCCAAGAACTACAATTGTTTAGTTACATTATGCTTAGTAGTCCTGGCTATCTCTCTCACCTAAGGTAGATATTATCTCCTAGTAGTACAATTACATCGAAACTCATATTCAATAATATAACTAGAGATTCACACACACAAGTGCTGATCATATAGAATCCTTCAACAAGTGGTATATTGTCTAATATTTTTTGCTATTTCTTCTCCTCTTAAATTATTCATAAACATATTTCAAACTTCTAGGAATCCTTCTCCAGGTGGTATTATTGTCTAATAATTATTGCTATTTCTTTTCCTCCTAAATTATTCATAAACATATCTCATACTTCTCTGTCCGTTTCATCTTATGCAAGCTCTTTTATTTTCAGTCTATTTTTAAAAAAAATAACACTTTTTTATATTTAAAAATAATTTAGCTTTAAACTTTTTTGTTTATCCTTAATGACAATTTTATAGACACAAAAATGTTATGGCATGTTTAACCCCATAAATTTCTAAAGTTTTTTCCCTTCTTCAACTTCACATAAAATGAAATAGAGCTAACGGAGTAACTTTTTCTTTTACTCCTTTTGTTCCAATTATGTGACATAATTTAAATCGATAAGGAGTTTAAGATTTTTTTAAAAAGAATTACCCAACCTTAATAGAATTCAGAATTCTGACTAAATTTTGAATTTGTGCAACGGAAGGTAAGGGCAGATGGAAGTGGTGATTTCAAGACACTGACGGATGCCATCAACAACATTCCAGAAGGGAATACAAGAAGATTTATTATTTCGATTGGAGGTGGAAATTACACCGAGAAAGTCAAAATTGAGAGGACAAAACCTTTCATTACATTATATGGAGACCCTAAGAACGTCCCAAATATTATATTCAATGGAACTGCAAAAGAATATACCACTGTCGATAGTGCCACCGTGGTTGTTGAATCTGAGTACTTCAGTGCTGTTAATATCAACTTTGTGGTACGTATTAATTCTTCGTGGTTGTTTCATTTGTTAGAAAATTGACACGTCGAGTTGCCTCTATCCAGACGGTCTAATTATGGCCTTGTTGGCCTACAATAAGTATCTACAATCTTTAATATTTGGTATGATGTTGTACGTCCTCTTCTTTGATAAGCTTGACAACCATTAATTAAGCAATATGTTTCCACTTCTCCGCTTCATAATAGGCTTGAAAGGGGAAACTACTTTTCTTCATTTTTAATTAAATAAACTCTATGATTCAGAAATGGATCATATTTAGGACGGGTTCTTGATTTCAATTGAACTCATTATGTTTAACTCGAACTATATACCAAAAAAAAAGTTGAAATGTATACATTAATAAGGTCATACTTCCTTTGAATTGAACCCTGTTACTCTAGATCTTGGAATCGCTATTATGATCTCAAACATTTGTCTTATTTCTTTCTTATACCTAATATATGTTGGTGTCTACTGTGTTTGGTTGTTGTTATAATAATTATTATAATCAGAACTCAGCACCAAGACCCGATGGAAAAAGGGAGTTAGCACAAGCAGCAGCATTGAGGACAGGAGGAGACAAAGCCTCATTGTATAATTGTAAAATGTTTGGATTTCAAGACACATTTTGCGATGATAGCGGCAAACATTTCTTTAAAGATTGCTACATTGAAGGCACTGTTGATTTCATCTTTGGCAATGGCAAATCCTTATATCTGGTAATTAATTATATAGAACTTCAATTTTCTAAATATTTATTCATAATCCTTCATCAATCATCATAAGCGGATCCATAATTTAACCTTTATTTATTAATCACTAAACCCATTATACTTTTTAATTATGAGTTCAAAATTTGATAGTATTTGTTGTTTAAGTGATTTTTCACACAAACACACATTGGGTTCGCCTATATTTATCGTCATAGTTAATGATGTTTTTTGGTGAAAAATATAGAACACAGAAATGCATGTAATTCCAGGGGAACCAATGGCAATGATCACAGCTCATGCAAGGGATGTAGACAATGTTGACAGTGGATATTCCTTCGCTAATCGTGACCGGATCGAACAGAAAATCGCATATTTGGGAAGGGCATGGAAGCCTTTCTCTAAAGTTGTTTTCTCATACTCTGATATGAGTGATGTTGTTCAACCTGAAGGATGGTCTGATTTTGGCAAAAAGGAGTATGACAGGTGAGTTATTGAGTTACTGTTAACGTATATAAATTAAATTCTTTTTTATCTTTGATTTGCTTGCACTCCTCCGAGTACCGCGAACAAAAAGAGGGATAATTAGTTTTCCTAATATAGTCAATAATTGGAGTATATAAGTGACCAAACTGGTATATGATGCTATCCATAGGAGGAGGTAGGTGATGCAAGGACGTTCAATTGAACCCTTCATTCGAAAATTATACTATACACAAAAATAATTTATTCACTTAGAGATGATGGTAAAAAATACATATGAACTATCAATTTTTTGTGAGTTTTACATCCCAACTATCAGTTGTTCACTTTTTCTATCTAATTTATCACCATCTGTGTATTAAAACACACACTACTTAGATTGGTCCGTTATATAATAATGGGTGTAAAATTAACTCTATTTTACCACATGATCAGTTTCATACATGAGCTTTTTTGTTACCCATGCATGACAATATTTTTAAATTATTACACTATCCGTAAATATATTTATAATAATAGAAATATATTACACTATCTATACATATAACTTAAATTATTATTATTTTCAGTTCTGTATATTATGGAGAATACAACAACAAAGGTGTTGGAGCAACCACAGATCGTAGGGTTGGATATGTGAAGAAATTAACTGATGAAGAGGCAAAACCTTTTATATCCCTTGCCTATATTGAAGGCTCCAAGTGGCTTCTTCCTCCCGTGGCACTTTAAAGATAATTACAGTGTAAAAAGGACAAAAAATAGTCCTATAAAAATTTTGACTTTATTTCTTGCTAATTAATTTCTCATTTTTTCATATAGCCCATCCCAACTAATATGGGATTGAGGCATAGTTTTATGATTTTCAATTTTTGTCTAGTCGATATCAATTAGTTTGAAATTGAAATTTAGTTATTGTTCTTGCTTTTTGATGTAAATTCTTTTTGATTGTCACGTATGCACATTCAAGACTTTAAAATAAAGATAAAGTATAGTTATTTTACATTTTTGTTGTGAAGGAAAACCGCAGCTCTTCTCTTCGAAAGAGCGGTAAAAAAAAACCGACCGGCACGCAAAGAAATCGAAACCACGCCCCCATAAACCAAACACTTGGCAGCAAGCTCAGGTGTGCTCAACCAAGAAGAGGGCGAGGATGAGGATCGACCGCGCCCGCGTGCCCGCTCTTCTTACCATAATTAACATGGCTACCCTTGCGGGTGTTATTTTACATTTCTTTCTCTTAATTGTTGGGTAATTTCATGTGTGTGGCCTATATAAGTAAGATGTAATCTTCAGCTCAATTGCAAGGAATTGCTATAGAAGGCGAATATGTACCATTTTCAACTCTTTATAATTACTGTAATTTATATTATTGGTGATAGTACAATCAAAACTATAATTATAGATGAAAAAATTATAATGAGAAAAATAATATCTTCAGACTAGGCGCAAATATCTCGCTGTCTTTAAGGAGATCATTCAGGCCCACTGCGGCAAATCTTTACCGGTTCAATAGTAATTTTCCTGATTTGTCCCCTCCAAAATACAACAGCTCGACCAAGTCGTATAACTCAACGAACTCTGAACGAGATGTTGAGTCCAAAGCTCCACCAAAAGAACTTTTTCCTTCAACTAAATAAAATTCTCTTTTAAACTCACTTTTCATGCACTATAGATTTTTCTCGGCCCACCAAAAGCTAGGAATGACTTCTATTTATAGGCGAAGGAATTCATCCTTGGAGTAAATTGAATGAGTAGTGGGAGAGTGTAATCAATTAAATTGATAATGAGAGAATTATGATTTAGAGGTTACATAAAATACACATATGTTAAAATAAGCTATTATTATGTCATACAATATCATATATATTATGTTATACAATATCATATATTCTATATTCCCATTCTATATGTAATATTCTCCAGATTCATAATATATTATAATTTTTATTTTTTATTAAAAGGGAATATTACATAGAAAATGAGAATATAGAATATATGATATTGTATAACATAATATATATGATATTGTAAAAAAAATAGCTGTCCGATGCATTAAGCTTTCGCTATGCGCGGGGTTCGAGGAAGGGCCGAATAGTCTATTGTACATATATATGATATTGTATGACATAATAATAGCTTATTTTGATATATGTGTATTTTTACATGTAACAATCTCTTTTAATAAAAAATATAAAAATTATAATATATTATGAGTACAAAGAATATTACATATAAAATGGGAATATAGAATACATGATATTGTATAACATAATATATATATATATATATATATCTATATATATATGATATTATGTGACATAATAATAGCTTATTTTGAGTTACAAGAAGAATGTGGGTAAGTTAATGTGATGATGGAGAGAATAGTTACAAAGGAAATTATGACCACAATAAACTGGCAGCTGGGTCGGACGGGCCAGGGGTCGGGTTTGGCGGGTCGGGCGGGTCGGGCGGAGAAAAGGGGCGGGTCGAGCGGGCCCGGAGGAGTCGGGTCGGGCGGGACCATACCATGTCCGTCCGATCCCGTCCCGTGGCAGGGTCGGGACGGCCTGACGGGTCGGGACGGGACGGGTGGCCGGTTTTTTTTTTTTTTTCCACTAAATTAAAAATAATAAATTACTAAGTACTACCAAAGTAACATTAATGTAATATACATATACTATAATATTATAGACTTATAGTATTATAATTTATAATTATAGTATTATAGTATTATACTCATATAGTCATATATATAATATATTTATAAAGTATAAAGTATAAACTATAAACTATAAAGTATAAACTATAAAGTATAAAGTTATAAACTAAATAATTAAACAACGACAAGAATAGTGTAAAAACATCCCAAGGTGTTTTTGTGCCTTTATATTATTAATTTCATTGAAATATGAAATATCAAATATACAAGATTCAAAATTACATTGTAGTGTATCTTGTTGTTGAAAAAATTGCAAAAGAGTGAAAGACATAGAAAAATTTAAAAATTGCAATGAAATAAATTACCAATTTGAAAATATTTTTCTAATTTCTTTATAATTTCTTGTGGTTCTTCTTGGAATTGGTATATTTTGATCAAATTGTTCCACGCCGCTACTCATGCCTTCGATAAAATGTCGTTGTAGTTGTCGCCATCTTCTTCGTTAATTCGTTGATCAGACCTCCTTCGCCTCCGCTCAGATCCAATCTCAATAGTACCGCCATCTCCAAGCCGTCTCCGCTAATGAGTGTCAGCTCTCCTATTTGAAATCGCCTGAAAAAGCGCTTCGAAGCGATCGATGACGCAGAATGTTCAAAATATCTCGCCATCATTGAAAGTGTCGAAATGTCTTCTCATTCGCTCGATATTTCAAAGAAGTCTTCCTTTCCTTCTTCATTGATAATCGCTGGTAAGGTAAATTACCTGCAAAACAAAAACATCGAACTCACTAATTTGGTTAGCATCGCTACCACCGCACATTTTATTTCCGAGGCTTTCAATAGAATTAATATTAGGCCTAGCCACGTAAACCGCTTGTCTTTTTAGGTTGTGTTGAAGAAGAAGATGATACAAAAGTCGGTTGGTTACTAGCACTTTCTTCTTTGGTAATGCCGATATACTTTTTGCATTCATCTTCTACGCTATTCAACACTTCTTCTAGCGTTAGTTCAATAGGTGGTTCAACATTTAAATTTTTGAGAGTTGGAGGTGGTAGTACGTCCATACAGTTATATATATTTTCAATAAGACTTTTACAACCCTCTACTTTAATAGTCGGGTTTAATACTGACCAATAATATAAATAGGGAATAGGAATAAAATATTTTTAATTTCATAAACATTTTTTAATAGTCATAGATAAGGTGTTTTTCCATATATTCTTTAAGAAGTAAAATATTATAGCTATATAAAACAACATAGTTGAAATAGTAGGATAATATAAAGTAGAAAATTCTTTTGTTGCTCGTTGAAAATTTTCTAAAAATACAATAAGTTCTCTAATTTTCTCCCAATCAGTATCCACAATCATATCATTTGGATTTTGATTATGGGCGTTAAAAAATAAAGTAATAGGTTTTCTATAGTCATAAGCAACAACTAGTTGGTCATATAAAGAATTCCACCTAGTTGGTACTTCTTCGGGAATTTTTCTGTAAGATAGTCCACAATCGTGGCAAGTTTTTTTATATTCTTTTCTTTGTTGAATTCTATTATTTTTAAAAATAAAGTGTATAGCAAATTGTATTTTTTCAAGAATATCTTGAAAAAGTGAAAGACCATCCTTTACAACTAAGTTATAAATATGGCACGCACATTTGATATGAAAATGTGTTGGAAAAGACGGAGTTAAAACATTTCTTAAAATACTAATAGCAGAATTGTTAGAAGATGCATTATCTAATGTAATACTCATAACTTTATCGTTTATTCCGTAATAATCGGCGACTGAATAAATATTTTCTGAAATAAACTCACCAGTGTGCCTACTATCTATATATCTATATGCTAAAATACGTTTTTGCATAGACCATTTATAATCTATCCAATGACAGGTTACCGTTAAATAATCATGGCCGTTAGTACTACGACCTATATCAGAAGTTAAAGCGACTTTGCAATTTAAATGATATAATGCATAACGTAAATCATTGATATTCATGTGCACATTTAAATACATCTCTTTTAACAGTTGATCTAGGAAAACCTTTATAAGCGGATTATACATATCTCTAATATAATGAATAAAACCAGAGATTCAGAAATGAAAAGGCAAACCCTCCACAAAGAACTAATTTTGCTAGTGCTTCCCTATCTTTATGTTTATCGTATTTAGGGCCTACAACTCCCCCCGTCATAGGGTTAATTTGACCCTGTACTTTCTCCGGGACAGTAGTATCAGTATGTGAACCTTGTCCCGATTGAGAGGACGACTTCTCACGTTCTTTTTCAAAAATGTATTGAGCATGCAAGACTTTGTGTTTTTGCAATAGGTGTCTTCCTAAACCCCCCGTCCCACCATGACCTTGTCCAGTTTTAAAAGAATAAACATTTTTACAAGTTTTACATACAGCTACTTGATTAGCTACGTCCTCACAAAATATTTCCATACAAATTGATTTTAATGGTCGCTTTCGGACTGCGTCTCATAGTAGGGGATAGGAGGCATTTCACTAGTGGGTGTATCATCATCATCTTCATTAATAGGTGTATCATCAACTAGAGTGTCATCTAAATTAAAATCTTCTTCAATTTCGTGATAATCATTTGTGTCAAGATCATATGGTATTTCAGAAACATTTCAGATCTATAAAATCATCTTGTCTAGGAATAATCGAACAGAATACTAGAAGATGTACCCTTGCCCTTGTTACCACCCCTACTAGAAGAAGCCTGACCCTTACCCTTACCCAACTTGCCTCTTAGTCCTTTCATTTTAATTATGCTAATAAATAGTTAAAGATAATGAAATTAAATGTGCTAAATGAAATAAAGACAAAATAATAATTTAATGAGAGAACGATCACCAAACGCCGACGTAAGTCGACG
This sequence comes from Przewalskia tangutica, assembly GCA_029844215.1. Classification (NCBI taxonomy): domain Eukaryota; kingdom Viridiplantae; phylum Streptophyta; class Magnoliopsida; order Solanales; family Solanaceae; genus Przewalskia; species Przewalskia tangutica. Next base: position 151,663,669 of record CM056719.1, read on the forward strand.
TGTAATCGAGAGGTTGAAAATTGAAACTTTGCTCGATAGATAATCCTCAAGCTAGTTGCCAACTTCACTCCCAATTCTCAAATTAATAAATAGATTGAATATGTAGACAATGTCAGATAGAGAATTAGAGATTGATTGAGAGATTAGAGAGTAGAAAGATTTGTGAAAATAATAAGAGGAATGAGGTATTTATAGGGTTAAAATGAATATAAAGGGTAGGGGTTGGGGAGTGGAGGCTAAAATGGCCGGTCATTCAATACAAAATGTAAAATGGCGTTGGACAACGGCTATTTTGTGCAAAGGGTCGAACTGGGGCGGGATTTGGGGCGGGCGGGTCGGGCGGGTCGGGATCGGGCTGGTGGTCGGGCTGGCGACCATACTGCCCCGCCTGCCGAGCCCCGGTCCCGTTTTTTTTTTTATAACCGTGTCGGGCTTGGTCGGGTGAGTCGGCCTGACGGGTCGGGTCGGCCCGCCATCGCCACCTTTACAATAAACATGATAAATGAAAGATCACTTTACGCTTCTTATGGACAAAAACGTGTAGAGTAAATATTGATTTTTGACCACCGTAAAACTATCATTTGTTTGAAGAGTAATATTTGTTTTAAGATGGTGCTATTGTAGTTGCATTCTATATCTCTAAAATTAACAGTTCAGTAAAGTGATCAACATTAGTTGCATTCTATATCTCTAAAATCAATAGTTCAGTAAAGTGATCAACATTAGTTGCATTCTATATCTCTAAGGATAATTATTAGCTTCCAAAAACTTTTGATGTATACTTTATCTTATATATTCATTTGCACTCTATAGGAATTTTTCCTTCTGGTAGTGTCATTGTATCCCAAATGTGATTTCTTTCCAAATTCTCTATTTTGCCTTCATAGCCTCAATCCATCATGGATCTTTAATGTCTTCACTGTAATTAGCAGGTTCTATTGGAACAGAGAATGCTGCTAAATAGGCCTGATATTTGGGTGACACCTGATTGTAAGATACATATTTGAACATTGCATATGGTGTGTCTTCATGAATATTCAAAGACACAAAATCTTTCATCCAAACAGGTGGCTTTGTTCAGAAAGTGTAGATGGATTTTGAGGTGCAGTTTGTAACTGTATATTTTGATTGTGAGGTATTTTTTGGACTATAGTTTGTGATTGAGGTGACTCTTGAAAACCTTGAGTATGAATGTCAGTTTCTAGGACAGTTTTTGCTGGTGTGAATAATGTGTGAGAGTTGGTAGATCATGTATGGATGTCGTGTGTTCAGAAAAGTTATATAAGTAGGTTTTAGGATTGATATGTGAAAATAAAGTTGATACGGTTGAAGTGCCCTGACGTTGAAAGGAAAATATATTCTCTCTGAATTGGATATCTTTGCTTACAAATAATATCTTATTAGGCAGAACATACAAGATATAACCTTTTTGGGTAGCATAATAGCCCATGTGAACAACTGTTCTTGACCTAGACTTAAGTTTCACACAAGCACCCTAGGACTCTTAAATGAAAAGAAGAGGTCTCTTGTGATGTAACTTCTCATAGTGTGATTAATTCTTCAGTATGCTACTTGGCATTCTATTAATAAGATAAACATCAGCTTGAACACACAGACCCCAAAACTTGAAAGAGATTTTTCCTTGAAACATGAGTGCTCTGGTGACTTCTACTATGTGCATGTGCTTCTTCTCAGCAACATCATTTTGTTGAAGGCTATATGCACAACTAGTTTGATGAACTATACTCATAGATTTGAACATAGTATCACAAACTGAGTTTACAAACTCAATACTATTGTCTAACCTTACTACTTTGACTGTTTTATCAAATCGAGTCTTAACATCTCTAAAATCTCTAAAATCAACAGTTCAGTAAAGTGATCAACATTAGTTGCATCCTATATCTCTAAGGATAATTATTAGCTTCCAATCCTTAATACAATTAAACTGACTTCTTCTTCTACGTTAAGATAGCAGGTTAACTAAGCCGTTTTATACTCCTGTTAAGGTAATATAAACACTCAACCCCAATGGAGAACTCTTCTATCTTTCGATGACAAGATTGACTACAAAGGATGATTAATAGCAATAACCTATTAAGTTACACAAGTATCGGGGTACTTTCGTCCACGATTTAAACCTATGTTTATTCAACTAAAGCATATTCACAATCTCCCCTTTCGGATTTCGATTAGAACTCATATAAGTGATGATAACTAGTGATCAATTAATTATCAAGCAATCAAAGCAATTATTGAATAAATCTTTAACAAGTGAAGAAGAAATTCAACTAAAGTATTAATTCATGAATAAGAGTTTCAAGAGAATCACAAGGAAATCCCTAAATAAGTAATTAGCTCCTATCCATAGTCACGCTAAGAACTAATACAATCTCCATACATGAACTGAAATAAACAAAACAAAAAGAAAGAAAAGAAAATACTCAAGAACAAGTCTCCAAGCCTTCTAGCATCCAAGGATTGTGTTGTGGAATATTTACAAGATGGAATGAATTCTTCTAATGATGTAGATACTATTTATAGCCCAAGAATCCTTTAGGTAAAAGGGTTAAGGATTATGTAGGTAGGAAAAATTATAGAATCCTTTAGGTAAAGGGTTAAAGATTATGTAGGTAGGAAAAGTTATAGAATCCTTTAGGTAAAGGGTTAAGGATTATATAGGTAGGAAAAGTTATCCCTTTTGGACCCTAAAAATGTGTCAAATTCGGCCCAGAACGTCAAAAATACAACGTCGGTGCCGTGGCCCTACAGTCGGGCGCCACAACGCTTGAAAATCAGAGAATTTCGGACGACTTCAGTGGTCGGCGCTGCTGCCAGGCGTCGCGGCGCCGGTGACGACATTCTTCCGAATTTTTCGTTTGTTCGTCCTTTGTTCGTCCGATCTTCGTCTGATTTCTTCTATATTTCCCGGAACTTTTTAGGCTTCATTTCTTGGCCCTTTTAGTGTGCAATTTCATCTCATTTATGCTCATTTCATCTCCTTTTCGCCATTTCTCCATTTCTGACCGCTGTGACACAAAAGAAAGGAAAACAACCCTAATAATATACTAAACATAAATGAAATGAGTAAAATACTAACTAAAAATGACTCAAAAAGTATATATAAAATACACCGATCAAATATATCTCATATTTCTCTGTCCGTTTCATCTTATGCAACACTCTTTTATTTTAATCTATTTTTTAATTAAAAAATAACACTTTTTTCCTATTTAAAAATAATTTACCTTTAAACTATTTTGTTTATCCTTAATGACAATTTTATAGACACAAAAATGTTACGGCATATTTAACATCATAAATTTCTACAGCTTTTTTCTCTTTTTAAACTCAAACACCTTCACATAAAATGAAATGGAACTAACGGAGTAACTTTTTCTTTTACTTCTTTTATTCCAATTATGTGACATAATTTAAATCGATAAGGTGTTTAAGAATGTTTTTTTTTTTAAAATACCCAACCTTAATAGAATTCAAAATTCTGACTAAATTTTGAATTTGTGCGATGGAAGGTAAGGGCAGATGGAAGTGGTGATTTCAAGACACTGACGGATGCCATCAACAACATTCCAGAAGGGAATACAAGAAGAGTTATTATTTCGATTGGAGGTGAAAATTACACAGAAAAAGTCAAAATTGAGGGGACAAAGCCTTTCATTACATTATATGGAGATCCTAAGAATGTCCCAAATATTATCTTCAATGGAACTGCAAAAGAATATAACACTGTCAACAGTGCCACCGTGGTTGTTGAATCTAAGTACTTCAGTGATGTTAATATCAACTTTGTGGTACATATTAATTCTTGCTGAAAACACGAGCTACTTTAATTTGGAGTTTGATGTTCCCACTTTCTTGAAAGTGGAAATTACTTTTTTTTAGTAAAGTGAAAAAAAATTAAGTAAAGATTTTAACTTGTTCATCAGCAACATGGTTTAAGTTCGCTAGGAAAATAAAAGGTTCATGTTCTTAAATGCAGTACTCCAGAATATCAAAGATTCTTCGTGGTTGTTTCATTTGCTAGAAAATTGACACATCGAGTTGCCTCAAAGATTCTTAATATTTGGTCTAAGCGTATGATGTTGTACGTCCTCTTAGTTGATAAGCTTGACAACCATTAATTAAGCAATATGTTTCCACTTCTCCCCTTCATAATAGTCTTGAAAGGGGAAGCTACTTTTCTTCATTTTTAATGAAATAAACTCTATGATTCAGACATGGATCATATTTAGGACGGGTTCTTGATTTCAATTGAACTCATTATGTTCAACTCGAACTATATATCAAAAAAAAAAGTTGAAATGTATACATTAATAGGGTCATACTTCCTTTGAATTGAACCCTATTACTCTAGATCTTGGAATCGCTATTATGATCTCAAACATTTGTCTTATTTCTTTCTTTATACCTAATATATGTTGGTGTCTACTGTATTTGATTGTTGTTATAATAATTATTATGATCAGAATTCAGCACCAAAACCCGATGGAAAAAGGGAGTTAGCACAAGCAGCTGCATTGAGGACATGAGAAGACAAAGCCTCATTGTATAATTGTAAAATGTTTGGATTTCAAGACACATTTTGCGATGATAGCGGCAAATATTTCTTTAAAGATTACTACATTGAAGGCATTGTTGATTTCATCTTTGACAATGGCAAATCCTTATATCTGGTAATTAATTATATAGAACTTCAATTTTCTAAATATTTATTCATAATCCTTCATCAATCATCATAAGCGGATTCATAATTTCAACCTTTATTTATTAATCACTAAACCCATTATACTTTTTAATTATATGTTCAAAATTTGATAGTATTTGTTGTTTAAGTGTTTTTTCACACAAACACACATTGGGTTCGCCTATATTTATCGTCATAGTTAATGATTTTTTTTTTTGGTGAAAAATATAGAACACAGAAATGCATGTAATTCCAGAGTAACCAATGGCAATGGTCACAACTCATGCAAGGGCTGCAGACAATGTTGACAGTGGATATTCCTTTGTGCACTGCATTGTGACTGGAACAGGAAAAACAACATATTTGGGAAGGGCATGGAAGCCTTTCTCTAAAGTTGTTTTCTCATACCCTGATATGAGTGATGTTGTTCAACCTGAAGGATGGTCTGATTTTGGCAAAAAAGAGTATGACATGTGAGTAACTGTCAACGTATATAAATTAAATTCTCTTTTATCATTGATTTGCTTGCATTCCTCCAAGTGCCGCGAACAAAAAGAGGGATAATTAATTTTCATAATATAGTCAATAATTGGAGTATATAAGTGACCAAACTAATATATGATGCTATCCAGAGGAGGAGGTAGGGGATGCAATGGCGTTCAATTGAACCCCTTCATTCGAAAATTATACTATACACAAAAATAATTTATTCTCTTATATTAGTAGTTGAATTCCATTGATATAAGAAAAAGTTGCAATGCAATGGCAAAGAGGTTAGAATAATGCTTTAGATAACATGTTCAAATTTTAGGTATGGCGTTATTGTACTATCTTTAGATCAACTTATTTGAGTTGCTGATTTCGGTGGTACCCATGCTAACACTTGCTTTTAGAATGAAAATATCAAGTTAGGTACAAATTTGTTGTTTTTAGAGATCATGGTAAAAAGTACATATAAACTATCAAATTTTTGTGAGTTTTACCTCCCGACTATAGTTGTTCATTTTTCTACTTAAATTATCACTAATTAAAACACACATAGATAATAGTTAAGATAGAAAAAGGAAATAACTAATAGTTGGTCTAATTAGATTGGTCTGTTATATAATAATAGATGTAAAATTAACTCTATTTTATAACGTGATCAGTTTCATACAAGAGATTTTTTGTTATCATGTACCATGCATGACTATATTCTTAAATTATTACCTTATCCGTAAATATATTTATAATAATATAAATATATTACATTATCTATACATATAACTTAAATTCTTATTATTTTCAGTTTTATATATTATGGAGAATATAACAACAAAGGTGCTGGAGCAACCACAGATTGTAGGGTTGGATATGTGAAGAAATTAACTGATGAAGAGGCAAAACCTTTTATATCCCTTGCCTATATTGAAGGCTCCAAGTGGCTTCTTCCTCCCGTGACACTTTAAAGATAATTACAGTGTAAAAAGGACAAAAAATAGTCCTATAGAAATTTTGACTTTATTTTTTGTTAATTAATTTCTCATTTTTTCATATAGCCCATCCCAACTAACATGGGATTGAGACATAGTTTTATGATATTCAATTTTTGGGGTAGTCGATATCAATTAGTTTGAAATTGTTCTTGCTTTTTGATGGTCACGTATGCATAGTCAAGACTTTAGAATAAAGAAAAAGTATAGTTGTTTTACATTTCTCTCTTAATGGTTGTGTAGTTTCATGTGCGTGGCCTATAAGGCATATTTTCTAACTCTCTCCTCTTCACGTGCGAGTCCAAAATTAATTATTTTTTATAAGGCATACGTGATATTTATTAAGTGGTAGTGAAACTCGAATTTAGGAGAATATTTTGTCTGCTTTGATATTTTGTTTACGTGTCAGATTTAAAAGTTTACAATATTAGAAAAAATACATGTTAAATTATTATTGAAAATTTACTAATGTGGAATTAAAATTAATTCATAATTTATGACTCGAACAATTAAGGTTTCGCACGTCGAAAATGTCGTTTCCACCCACGTGCACACGTAGTGTCAAATATCGTAAATTTAATTAAGTGAAAGAGATATTGGTACGTAGGGATGACAACGGGTAGGATCTGGACCGGATCCTACTAGATCCAGATCCAGATCCGTTTTACATACATGTATCCATATCCAGATCCAGATCCATAGGGTCCATAAAATCATATCCAAATCCAGATCCATCGGATCCACGGATCGGATCTGGATCCAAATCAAAGTGACTGATTATTAAGTTATACCTTCTAATCAGTCCAAATTTTCTAGAAAAGGAGTCAATTTAATTTAACGGAATCATGGGGAATGCATCCGTAAATTGGTAACCACCGTTAACGAGGGAATTTACAGGCTAATCCATTGAGGTTATTAGAAAGTTTAACGGATAACCATATACTGAGTTTAAAGAGTTGATGATAAGATTTAAACAAGATATAAAAACTTTGAACATATAAAACATAAATATATTTCAAACATAACTTCAAACATAATTTACATAATCATAAGGGGAGATAACTACTGAAAGAAGACTTACATAATTTAAGAAACAAGAAGGTTTCCCTTTCGGGGAACCCCGGGGGTTACTAGCAAGCCGACTGGAAAATCAAGTAAACTATGGCTTGGATCTTAGATGGATTTTATACAAGTGAGGTATGGGGAGGATGTAGAGGAAACATGGTTGGTGTTTTTCTCTCTTTTCTGTTGTGTTTTTTGTTGTGTCTTTCTTCGTCTTCATAAGTCTCCTTTATGTAGTCCGCGGACTTCAAAGACGGACTTCAAAATGTCAAAGAATCTTTTCTTTTCAGCCGGGTGCGCTGTGGGCCCCATCGTCACGTGAAACTTTTGAAAGAAGCTTTTCCCATTCTGTCGTTTATCGTTGCTGTCCCTTTACTGTTGTTGCATTATTGTCCTTTTTTGTCTGCCATTATTTTCTTATCGTCCTTGCCATCCTTGCTGTCTGATCTCATCGACTTTATCATTATTTTCCTCTAGTATCTTCTTCTTTATTACGTGTCTAAATTGTGGAGGCTATTGAGTCAAAACTCATTCTGAATCATATCCGCTCGATCCTGGCTTCTCGAAACCGCCATCGGAGATATCTTCCATGTTATCTTCTTCGTGATTATGACCAACTTTGAGCCGAATTATGATCTTGACTGGATCGTGAATTTCGGGACATATGCTTATCTTGTGTTGAGTCTTCTTTCTGATTTTCTTGATCTTTTTTAGCTTGTAAAAGTTTTTCTAAAGTCTCTTTAATTAGTTGTTCCATCTCATTTTTAGCGGTAGTTCTGGTTTTTGAGGAACTCGTGTGAACGCCCTCGTAGTCTTCGCTCAGGTGGAGAGGAATTTCTTCCTCGTCTTCACTTTTGGCAAAGTGACACCATCAACGGGTTTGATAAGTCTTTACCGCCACCGCTTGAATCGACTAGTTGTATCTTGATCCGATACAATGGATTTATTTGCATTCAGAGGGGAACGCACACCCTTCTCATTCATTTTTTGGGGAGATGGAGAACTCTGTTTCTGTCTTTCTAGTATTTCTTGCTTTAGTATGTGTATCTTCAGACTCAGAGGCTGATGAACTAATTAATGAAATAGGACTAGAGAAATTAGACCTAGATATAAATTTGAACCTTATGAATAGCGTCATAACCAGCTGTAATCATAATTTTGAAAAATATAAAGGTTTAGACAGTAATGCATGTTTCTCATGCAAATGGTTTCCCAGTAGAAGTAAAAGAGCCAAATGTAAACATTGTTTTATAGAAGGATGTATAGAGTGTATACAAAAAGAGTTTAAAATAACGGTTAATCAAAAAGAAGTAAGTAATAGAACAGAAGATCAAACCACAAGTATGAGAATAATAACTCTAGAAACTAGAATGAACGACTTAGAAACAAGACTTCTAAAATTAGAAAAAGGAAAAGAAGTAGAAACAAGAGAAGATATTACGCAAGCGGAATTAGACTCAGAGCTAATGAATATGGAGGACTATGGTACCTTGGTCTGTAATGAAGATATAAAATTAAGTACTTTAAAGTAATTAGAAAACCACAGAAATGGACTTTCTTTCAGCTAGATCAGGAACCGAAGGAGAAAGACCGCGAGTAAGCTACTCTGAAGACAGAATTGGAAATAATTTCATATCTAGACTTCTTAATAGAAAACAATGAAGAAAGTAATGCATGCTTAAGCGAAGTAATAGATATAGACAGAGACATCAGTATTTTCCAACAAAACCAACTAAACCTATTAAACCCAAGAACTTTATATAACACAGGAAAATTCTCTAAAACGACACAACTATATAGACATTATAGAAGAACGATTATCTATTTTAGGAACTACAACTGTTAGTATAAATCTAGTAAATTCCGCATCACAAAAACAAATTTATAAGACAACTAGAACACTAATGCATATGGGATTAATTGTCATAGGGATAAAAGGTTTAACCAGAAAAAATTTAGGAAGTAAAGTACTAGTAGTAATTTATTTACTTACGATGGTCGACATGAAAAACTCCATAATAGGAATGACTGAAGTAGACATGACTAATAATGGAGGAATTTTCTATATAAGCCCAGACTTTATAATGAACTTAGCAGAATTTGGAAAACATATAAAAATAGGAATACAGACTAAAGGATACGAAGAAATGCATAACGGTAATAATCTACTTATGTGCATAGGATTCCTAGGAAAAATGACTGATAATAGTAATACAAAATTTAAAATAAGAATAAATGATGTAGTAAAATTGATGGGTAACAGAGGTATTAATTTAATAAAACCTATAAAAATAGACCCGAAAGACTACGCAGGACTAGAATGGAAATTAGAAAACTTCAATAATAAAAAGAAGACTCTGCAACCAGAATCACACCTGGTATATACAAACTCTAAAGGTGAAACATCCATAAGATTTACGGACTATAATTATATGCCTTTAAGGGATATGGAAGAAGAAAGTACAATAGAAGAAGATGAAATCACTGAGATAAATTTCATGAACATAGAACTAATAGAAGAAGGCTTTGAAGTGGATATAGCCATAGATAAAGCAAAAAGCTTATATGAAAAAGACCCAAACCACACTTTTAAATGTAAGGGATGTAAAATGCCGCGAATGAACATAAAAGAAGCCATAAGTCATTTCAAAATTTGCGAATTAAGAACTGACAATTTAGGATATAGGGAAGAACAAGTGTGTACAGAAAAATCAGATAAATTCGACGTAATTTGGGAAGACATTTTTAATGATGAAGAATCAGAAATAAACTCAGTAGTAAGTCAAAAAGAATTAATGGAGACTAGTGCATCTAGCTCCAAATTTTCAAAGAACCACAGAGAACAATTTACGGAGATACAAGTACAGGAAATGTACCTAGAAGAAGAGTATATAGAACAACTGGAGAACCAGTAGAAAATGTAAAACCATCAGGAATGAGAATGCCAATTGAAGAACCTATTGCTCTTCAAGAAGGAGGTAATAGAGGAAAAATCCTAAACATAGCAGCTCACGATCCACAAAGATGGAACTCAGTAATAGATTTATGGAAAGGAATAGTAGTGGTAGATTATATACAAAATTACGAGAAACAGATCCAGAACTATGTATAAATACTTAGAAACGTTCTTAGGAGAATCTACTAAAGCCTTATGGGAGGCATACAAGATCGATTTCCCAAACGAATTCCAGTATTTGGTTTCCATGGGATCAAACCCATACAATTTCACAAATAAAATACATACGTTAATTACAGGAGAAGACCCTAATAGTGGCTTAGTAATCTTACAAAAGAATGCCTTAATTAAACTAGAACAATTAAGCATAGGAAACTGGTTTTATATTAAAAAGTTCTTAAATGACTATTTTTACTTTTGCACATTATGCGGAAAGGCGTTTGACCACGGGATTGGTAAAAAACTTTTTAACAAACTACCAGGGGCTCTAGGAAGAGAAATAGAAGAAAGATGGGATAAAAGAGACGGAGTGATCCAAAATACTCATTTAAAATGGTCAATAGGACATATAATTCAACATGTAATGGATATATTACAGGAAAAATGTACAAACCTACAAATACAAAAACAATTAAAATTAAACGAAATGAATTTCTGTAAAAGCGTAGTATATACCACACAGAGTTACGATAAAGAACCTTATAAAAGAAAAAAGTATAAAAAGGGTTATAAAAATAATAACTCATATGAAAGAAAGAGATATTTTCTCAGGAAATCGGCAGCTAAAAAGCCCTATTTAGATAAAAACAGACATACTAAAAATATAGAACAGATAGAAACTATAAAAACAAATTAGAATGTTTTACTTGTGGAAGTATAGAACATTTAGCAAATACTTGCCCTAAAAGAATAAATAATAAAACAAGAAATTCTCAATTAATAGAAGACTTTCAAGAAACCCTTATAAACGTAGATTTAATATATGTCGACATCAAAGTATATACTGTAGTAAGTATTGATATTAATAATACAAATAAAATAGAGTCTTCGCACTGAGGTTGATGAACTAATTAATGAAATAGGACTAGAGAAATTAGACCTAGATATAAATTTGAACCTTATGAATAGCGTCATAACCAACTGTAATCATAATTTTGAAAAATATAAAGGTTTAGACAGTAATGCATGCTTCTCATGCAAATGGTTTCAGAGAAGTAAAAGAGCCAAATGTAAACATTGTTTTATAGAAGGATGTATAGAGTGTATACAAAAAGAGTTTAAAATAACTTAATCAAAAGAAGTAAGTAATAGAACAGAAGATCAAACCACAAGTATGAGAATAATAACTCTAGAAACTAGAATGAACGACTTAGAAACAAGACTTCTAAAATTAGAAAAAGGAAAAGAAGTAGAAACAAGAGAAGATATTACGCAAGCGGAATTAGACTCAGAGCTAATGAATATGGAGGACTATGGTACCTTGGTCTGTAATGAAGATATAAAATTAAGTACTTTAAAATTACTAACGAAAGTTAGGATAGCAGACTACGAGATAAAAGTCCTAGCCTTAGTTGATTCAGGATGTAGTAAGAGTATACTAAATAAAAAAATAATTTCACAACATTTACTCAAAGAATTAGACAAGCCAGCTACAGCCATGCAAATGGATGGAACCCATAATACTTATCATCATTATATTCAAAATGCATCCATTAGTTTCATTAATACGTGCTCAAAATTCTACAACCCAAGTTACAAAATGAGCAAAATTTGGGTAAGAGATCTGAATATAAATACAGACTTTATCTTAGGACTAGACTTTATGCTGAATAACAACTAAGTCAGACTATTACAAGGGATGGTGTAATCTTCTTAAAAAATAGTACCTATTCCCCGGTACAGACTAGTAAGATGCCAACAAAAATTACCCAAATCTCTCCTTTAGACCTACAAAAGAAAGATGACAAAGAAAAAGAAGAGTGTTGTCAGGATTGTAAGAATAAAGGAACATCATGCAATAATAAAGAAGATAAAAACCTAATTTGGGAAGAAAACCTAGAAGAGGATAGTATACTAGACAAAAACTATACCCTCATAGATATTGAAACAGATCTTTATAATTTTAAAACAGGCATAGATAAAATAGGAATAATAAAAAATAAAGAAGATTTAGATAAAATAATAAAGATTCTAGATGAATTAGAGATCATTGGAGAAAAGCCTTTAAAACATTGGAATAATAATAAGGTTACTTGTAAACTAGATATTATAAACCCAGAATACACTATAAAAACAGCATCAATAGAAGCTACTAACCAAGACCTAGAAGACTTCAAAATCCAAATCAAAGAATTACTTGATTTAGGTGTAATAAGAAGGTCAATTTCAAAACACAGATCTGCAGCTTTCATGGTAAGAAATCATGCAGAAGTAATAAGAGGAAAAGCAAGAATGGTAATAAACTATAAAAGACTCAACGACAATACTAGAAATGACGGATATAAATTACCTGATAAAACAGAATTAATTAATAGAATACAAGGAAAGCAAGTTTTTAGTAAGTTCGATTGCAAGTCAGGATACTGGCAGGTAAAAATGCATCAAGATAGCATAGACTGGACAACCTTTACTTGTCCAGAAGGACATTTTGAATGGCTTGTCATGCCATTCGGGTTAAAAACAGCTCCTCCGATATTCCAAAGGAAAATGGATAATATTTTCGGAGAATACAAAAGATTTATATTAGTTTATGTTGATGATATCCTAGTTTTCAGCCATAACATGAACGAACACTTAGGACATCTACAAACAATTTTTAGATTATTTGTAGACAACGGAATAATAATAAGTAAAAAGAAAATGGAATTATGTAAGCATTACATAAATTTCTTAGGAGTAATATTAGGAGATGGAAAAATAAAACTACAACCCCACATAGCCAAAAAGGTATTAGAAATGCCTGATAAATTAGACAAACTAAAAGATCTCCAGAAATTCCTAGGAATAATTAATTATGCCAGAGTCTTCATTAAAGACTTAGGAAAAATAGCCGGACCTCTTTACGCTAAAACAGGTTCGACAGGACAAAGACTTTTAATATAGAAGACATCAAACTAGTACAAAAATTAAAGAAAAAGTAAAACATATTCCACCTAAATATGCCTTTAGAAATGCACTTCCTAGTTATAGAACCGACTAAGCTTCGAAGGATGGGGAGCCGTCCTAAAAGCAAGACCTAACAAATACAGTAGTAAAAATGAAGAAAAAATTTGTGCCTACCAAAGTGGTAAGTACAAAGAAAAGGGTAACATGAGTAGTATAGACGCAGAAATATTAGCAGTAGTCTACGGGTTAAACAGTTTTCGACTTTATATTTTAAATAAACCAGAAATATTAGTAAGAACAGACTGTGAAGCCATTGTCAAATTTCATCAAAAGATAAATGATAAAAATAGCAGCAGAAGAAGATGGCTTAACTTTCTAGACACTATATCAATATACAATTTGGTGTTCGAACACATAAAGGGAAGAGATAATAATTTAGCCGATCAACTTAGCAGGTTAGATATAAAGCCTAATTAATCTTTTATTGACACAGCATGAATCAGGCGAAAGACAAGGGAAAAGGCGCAGCCACATCCCAAGACACTTATAGACAAAAGGTATTGGGTAATCTCCAATTCAAACCACTCTCAGAAATGGAGACTCCTGCTCTAGAAAGACTTTATTTTGGAAAAAATAATTTAGTTTCTTTTCCAGCATCAAACTTAACGTTTAAAGTTTTACCAGAATATTTAGTAGACAAACAACAAAAGTGTTTAATAGACAATTTATGGATTTCTCACAATAAAAGAGACACTAGTCACCTTGTAGCATCTTTAAATTCTTTATGTCAGTATTTTACAGAAAAGAATCAAGACAAACATTTTAAATTTTATGTAGTCATACATGAAAAGACTAATGGTATTTTCCAAACCTGGATCGAAGTTTTAGACTCAATAAAAGTCATTAAAAAACCTCTGTTTAAGGGTTTTAATGATTTCACAGAAGCCTTGGATTACACTAGAGGAATACTGGGGCCAAATTATTATATCTCACCATCACTCAGACAAAACCCAGAAAAAACCCCTCAGTACAACATCGAGAAAGACACCGATAAAATAATCTTTTGTGACCATTGTACTACTATGATGCATACGTCACGCCTTAACCATACGAAAGAACTACTCAGTAAACAAAATGCCCAACTCACAGAACAGATACACATACTAAAGCAAGAAATACTAGAAAGACAGAAACAAAGTTCTCCATCTCCCCAAAAAATGGATGAGAAGGGTGTGCGTTCCCCTCTGAATGCAAATAAATCCATCAGACGGATCAAGATACAACTAGTCCGGTTCAAACGGTAGCCGGTAAAGACTTATCAAACCCGTTGATGGCTCTCACTTTGCCAAAAAGTGAAGACGAGGAAGAAATTCCTCTCCAACCTAGACGAAGACTACCAAGGACGTTCACACAAGACTCCTCATCAAAAACCAGAACTACCGCTAAAAATGAGATGGAACAACTAATTAAAGAGACTTTAGAAAAACTTTTACAAGCTAAAAAAGATCAAGAAAATCAGAAAGAAGACTCAACACAAGATAAGCATATGTCCCCTCGTAATTCACATCCGTAGTCAAGATCATAATTCAGCTCAAAGTTCGGGTCATAATCCTGAAGAAGATAACATGGAAGATATCTCCGATGACAGTTTTCAGGAAGCACAGGATCCAGACGGATATGATTCAGGAATGAGTTTTGACTCAATAGCCCTCCACAATTTAGACACGTAATAAAAGAAGAAGATACTAGAGGAAAATAATGATAAAGTCGATGAGATCAGACAGCAAGGATGGCAAGGACGATAAGAAAATAATGGCAGACAAAAAAGGACAATAATGCAACAACAGTAAAGGGACAGCAACGATAAACGACAGAATGGGAAAAGCTTCTTTCAAAAGTTTCACGTGACGATGGGGCCCACAGCGCACCCGGCTGAAAAGAAAAAATTCTTTGACATTTTGAAGTCCGTCTTTGAAGTCCGCCAGACTCTATAAAAGGAGACTTATGAAGACGAATAAAGACACAACAAAAAACACAACAGAAAAGAGAGAAAAACACCAACCATGTTTCCTCTACATCCTCCCCATACCTCACTTGTATAAAATCCATCTAAGATCCAAGCCATAGTTTACTTGATTTTTCCAACTTGCTAGTAACCCCTGGTTCCCAGAAAGGAAACCTTCTTGTTTCTTAAATTATGTAAGTCTTCTTTCAGTAGTTATCTCCCCTTATGATTATGTAAATTATGTTTGAAGTTATGTTTGAAATATATTTATGTTTTATATGTTCAAAGTTTTTATATCTTGTTTAAATCTTATCATCAACTCTTTAAACTCAGTATATGGTTATCCGTTAAACTTTCTAATAACCTCAATGGATTAGCTCAAATTCCTCGTTAATCTGGTTAACTGAAGGCCATTTGAATGTCCGCAGTAGGACGGTATGGGCCAAAAAATGGGTGAGGCTAAAGACGACTGTTGTTAGGAACTAAAGTTAAACAGAAGAGATGAACAATATAATAGGGTTGATAAATTTATAAAAAAAAAAAAAAGGGAGATAGCTTATTCAAAGAATGAATTACTTAATGGACAGAGTTATAACAAGAAGGCGGTACCGAGTAGGATCACACAACTTTATTGCAACCTCCAACAATTTGATATACACCCCCCTTTGAAATTAAAAAATTGAAATATACCCCCCCTTTTAATACCTTCTAATCAGTCCAAATTTTCTAGAAAAAGAGTCAATTTAATTTAACGGAATCATGGGGAATGCATCCGTAAATTAGGACTAAATGACATTGTTGACAATTGTTATGTCTATTGGCTATTATGTCACATATATATATATATATATATGTGATATATATATATATATATATGTGACATAATAATAGCTTATTTTGAGTTACAAGAAGAATGTGGGTAAGTTAATGTGATGATGGAGAGAAGAGTTAGAAAGGAAATTATGACCACAATAAACATGAGAAATGAAAGATCACTTTCTGCCTTCTTTATGGACAAAAACGTGTAAGAGTAAATATTGATTTTTGAGCACCAGAAAACTATCATTTGTGTTGAAAAGTTACAATTAATATTAAAAAGCTTCATTATATTTTCTCATAGTCATTATTTGACCTTTGAATTATTAGGAAAAATGATTTATTATTTCCTTGTACGGTGACATTAAGAATGCAATAAATTCCAACTTTTCAATTTCCTATTGTTCTTAGTAATGCTTCACATAATATTTTATGACTTTGACTTAAATTACACAAAATCTTCATAATAGTAAATAAAGTGTTTTTAATAAGATAGCAAATACTTGGCTAATATCTCATTAAACTGGAATGGCCCACATCAATATAAAGTAATATTAATGACAAATGTTCATTGTGAGTTTTTTTCTTTAAAAAAGAAGAAGAATTAATATCATGGGTTATCTAGCCAAGCCAAAATAAACTTACACATATTAGCATGTTTGAAGAGTAATATTTGTTTTAAGATGGTGTTATTGTAGTTGCATCCTATATCTCTAAAATCAACAGTTCAGTAAAGTGATCAACATTAGTTGCATCCTATATCTCTAAAATCAACCGTTCAGTAAAGTGATCAACATTAATTGCATCATATATCTCTAAAATCAACAGTTCAGTAAAGTGATAAACATTAGTTGCATCCTATATCTCTCAGGAAAATTATTAGCTTCCAAAATTTTTGGTTGTATACTTTATCTTATGTATTCATTTTCACCCTATAGGAATTTTTCCTTCTGGTAGTGTCATTGTATCCCAAATGTGATTTCTTTCCAAATTCCCTATTTTTGCCTTCATAGCCTCAATGTTGGAAAGTGATGTATCACTCTTGCTGCATACAAACCCAATCTGTAAGATATACCTGACAAAACGATCACACCACGCACGGAGGGCCTGTTTCAGGCCAAATACTGACTTACGAAGACGACACACATAGTGAGGAACTTCTGGATGGGTGAACCCTGGCGGCTAATGCATGTAGACTTTCTCTCTCAGATCCCCATGTAAGAATGCATTCTTCACATCAAGCTGATGGATAGGCCAGTGTTTGCCCATGGTAATGCTCAAAACTGTGCGGATGGTAGCCGGTTTGACAACCGGGCTGAAGGTCTAACCACAATCAATGCCCTCCTGCTGATTTGTTCCATTAGCCACAAGTCTTGTCTTATACCTCTCAAGATCTCCAATGTCTCTGAATTTGTGATGAAATAGCCACAGACAACGAATCACATTCACCCCCTCAGGTCTAGGTACTAGATCCCATGTGTGCAGTTTAGTTAAAACATTGAATTCCCCAGTCATAGCCGCATTCTAATTAGGGTCTTGTTTGGCCAATATAGGATTCTTGGGAATTGGTGAAATGGTTTGGGAAGACAAGTTAAATTGGACTTTGGGTTTGAAGATTTCATGCTTTGCACGAGTTTTCATTTGGTGAGTGGGGATAGTGGGAGGGTCCAAGGTGGAGGGATTTGTTGGATACGAAATAGGAGGGACAGACGCAGGAGTAGGCACCGCTTCGAGAGAACCATCACGATGTCGTGGCGCCGTGATCGTTGTCGCTACGAGGAGGACAGCACTCTCGATGTTTTAGCCGTGGCGCCAAGATTGGGTCGCGTGCCGACGGTGAATCGTGGACTGTTCGAAGTTATGGCAGCCGACGCCAAGAAGAATTGTTATGCTCTAGTTGACTTAGGATGATGAGAGAGATGACAGACTCGTCAAGAAAAGAGTAATCATGTTTTTGGAACTTTTTAAGATTAAAAAACGGGACTGTGGTCTCGTCGAATGTGACGTGACGAGAGATATGGATCTGATGAGTGGACAAGTAATAGCATAGATAACCCCTATGGTTCGGCGGGAAGCCTAGGTAGACACAAGAAGTGGACCCGGGGGCTAGTTTGTGAGGGGTAGTAGAGGCAAGGTTATGATAGCATAGACAACCGAATATTCAGAGATGATCATAAGAGGGGACTCTATGATAGAGAATTTCGGTAGGGGTCATATTGTGAATGATGCTAATGGGAGAATATTTAGAACGTATTCTAACATTTTAGCAGCATAGACCCAGAAAGATGGAGGTGGGGAGACATGAATCAAAAGAGTGCGAATCATATTGTTAATGGTGAAGATGATTCTTTCAGCTTTACCGTTTTGTTAGGAGGTGTGGGGGCAGGAAGCGAAATACCATGCCATTATTAGTACAAAACCGGTGAAACATAGAGTTATTGAATTCACGACCATTATCGCACTGAATTTTTTTATGTCTTTTTCAAATTGTGTTTGAATGAATTTACGAAACCCAAGAAATTTGGCAAATACTTCCGATTTAAATTTGAGAGGATACAACCAAACAAAGTGAGAAAAATCATCTAGTAATATAAAATAGTATTTATGACCGAGATAACTAGCAACATGTGATGTCCATAAATAGGCATGTATAATATCAAAAGGTGCAAATGTTATACCCCGTAGTTCTGACCCTACGTATGAGAGCGTACGAAAGCATGTAAGACTTAAAATTTTCAAAGGATAGGTTGACGGATTATTCCGGACGGGTTCTAGTCAACTTTGACGCGGGTTATGACCCGATACATTGAGAGTTCCTAAGTGTTTCAAAGGCCTAGGACGTAGTTCGTAGAGTCTAGATTCCAACGCAACCAACCGTTCGTCGATAGGACGTCGGAGTAGAAAGTTATGAGAATTACAAGTTCAGTGCGCAGTCGGACAGAAATGTGTTTCGGACAAAGACGACAGGGCCGCGGCGCCGGATGCAGGTCGCGCGCCGAAATCGAGGGTCGCTGAAGTTGCAGCCGCGCGCCAGGCAGGGCCGCGGCGCGGAAGTTCAGAGGCTGCGGAGGTTTCGCGCGCGCGCCGAGGCGGGCCGCGCGAGATTTTTGGGCGGAAAAACTTAGGAAAGTCTGATTTCTCTTTTAAAAAGGCCATGGGAGGGTGACAAGTTGTCACGACCCAAACCCGGGGCCGCGACTGGTACCCTACCGGGGTACCCTGTCAGGTATATGTCAGAGAATAGCAGCGGAACATACATAACACATAACTTATAAAAAGGGTAAACATCACTGGCCAGCCGATAAGGCTGCCTTCCATAAAACATACTTAAACAAAGTATAGCAGTACAACCGGTTCTTATAGCCCAAAACATACATGTGACCACAGACCTCTAAAGATAACAACTGTGGCGGGACAGGGCCCCGCCATACCCCTGAATGTACAAAATACCTATAGCATCAGGGAATGTCCGTACCAATAAACAAGCTTCCGGAGGAATGGAGCTTCTGACACCGGAATAGTGATCCTAAGAACGAGGATCCACAATCTGCTTACCCTTACCTGCGGCATGAACGCAGCCCCCGAGGAAGGGGGTCAGTACACAATATGTACCAAGTATGTAAAGCTGGAAAATACTGTAATAATGATATCATAAGTCTAAAAGTAAATTTGGTCATAGAAGAAAATCAAAATACCTTTTATTGTGCCTTACTAACAATGAGAGTGACAAGTATATATATATAATACTGCATAAAATAAGGGCCTTAGGATCAAAACAGGGTACCTCGCCCGTAGTATCAATAAGCACCCCTACTCCTGGGACTATTTCACCCGCATAGGTCCTGTGGACCCGCATGAGGTATTCCTCGCGTAGGCTGTACCATGCGTGAGACTATTTCACCCGCGTAAGTCCATAGGACTCGCGTGAGGTATTCCTCGCATCGTGGGTAGCAAATCCACGGAATTGGTATAGCGATCTTGGGGTCTTACCCGCCGGATATACTCTTACCACAAGCGGATGGTATAGCGATCTTGGGGCTTGCCTCGATATACTCTTACAGGCGGATGGTATAACGATCTTGGGGCTTTCCTCGATATACTCTTACGAAGAAGGTGGTATGGCGATCTTGGGGCTTGCCTCGCATACTCTTACCACAGGTAGGTGGTATAACGATCTTGGGGCTTGCCCCTCAGATATACTCTTACCCTAGCTCAAACTGTCATCATATCATAATCATAAATAAGTTAAGAAAACTTATAACTTCTTATTAGTCTTGTTCATATACCCTCTCATTTTAGTTTACTTAAGGCACTTAATTAAATCTTTAATGAAAGAAAGCAGAATTTAACCCAAGTACTACATCTTGACTCTTTTAAAAATGACTCTTCTTTATACATAAAAACCCTTGGGCAATTGATGCCTTAAAACCAATTTGCCTCTTCATATACTTATCTTACTTTAGAGTAAATCTCTTCTCAATAACCTTTTATGAAGCTAATAAACCAACTTCCCATAAAGTTGTTATATTAGCTCTTTACTTTAGTAAAATCATACTTTTCCCCTAACCAAGGGACTTATACATTCTTAAAACGAAACAAGTCATTATATACTCAAAACAAGTAAGAATACCAAATCTTGTACGTCTACCGTACTACATAGTTTCATCTATTCATGCTCAAGAGATAGGAAAGCTTCACATACCTTTTTGATCAATCCACTTGCTAAGTCCAAACTACCGCAAGTAATATGTCAACCTAAAATAACCATGATACGTTTATTAACCTCTAATTTCAATGTAGAATAATCCAAATTCAAAGCCACTAAATTCTATGGAAAAATTGGGCAGCATTTCCTTTGTTTCTACTCACTTTTCTCAAGGCCGAATTTATCATCCAAACGCCACATTTAAGGCTCCACAATCCAACATTTCAAAGGGGATTACACACCTAACTTGGGTGTGTAAAATTCTGCCCCACAAGGTACAACAATTCACTTAACAATTCTAAGGTAGTTTTTAGGCTACAAAATGCTCATAATATCTTCTTAACCAATTCCTTCACATTCAAACCATAGTTCTTACATGCAATGAGTCTAAGAGCATTATTTACTACCACAAGTTCTTTCTTCTTAACATGCAATACTAAAAACTAATTATAAAGGAGGAACCATTACCTTAGAGCTTTAGCCAAATTTATTCCAACAATTTTGCTAGCCTCCTTTCCAAGAATACCACCACAACAACCTTCACAAGCTAGCCACAAGTTTCCTTCTTGCCTTTTACTTTTTCAGATTTCTCCTAAGGCTAAAATAGCTCTTGGAATTTTAGAGAGAAGTGAGAGCTTAAGCTTTAAAGAGAGAGAGAAATTGGAAGATAACCAAGTCTTGAAGACTTGGTCAATATATTGCATGCAAGAAATCAGATGGGGGGGACACTTGTCACCCTCCCAAGGTCTTTTAAAAGAAAAATCTGACTTTTCCTAAGTTTTTCCGCCCAAAAATCCCGCCTCGGCCCCTCCGCCGGCGCCGCGACGCTGAAACCTCCGCAGCCTCTCTGAACTTTCGTGCCGCGCCTAACTGTCTAGCGCCATGAGCTGCAACCAGCGACCCTGATTTTCGCGCGCCATGTCGCATCCGGCCGCGCCTGCGGCTTTGTCAGAAACACATTTCTGTCCGTGCGCCTTGAACTTGTAACTCTCATAGCTTTCTACTCAGGCGTCCTATCGGCGAAGCGGTTGGTTCTTGTTGGAATCTAGACTCCACGAAATCGCCTAGGTTTTGAAACACTTAGGAACTCTCAATGTATCGGTCATAACCTGAATCAAAGTTGACTAAAACCCGTCAGGAATAATCCACAACCTATCCTTTGAAAATTTTAAGTCTTACATGCTTTAAACGCTCTCATCGTAGGGTCGAACTACGGTATAACATTCTCCCCCCTTAGAAACATTCGTCCGAATGTTCCTTCTAAACTTACTCAAATCACAATATCGACATAGACCTCTTAACTATTCTTTTGCAAATAAAGAAGCTCACGAGCCACAACATCTTGAAGCGTAAATGCGAAATCACAACTAACAAGGAAAGTGGGTTACCGGAGGTATAGGAAATAGGTGAGGTACTTCTTCATCATGTCATCCTCTGCTTCCACGTCATTTCCTCCTGTTCTCGTTCGCCATAGGACCTTGTGGAAGCCGCGTCTTTCGTCAGAAGTCGTCTAACTTTGACGATCGAGTATCGCTATGGGACTCTCCTCATACGATAACTCCTCTGTCACTTGGACATCATGAACGGATGCACTCTAGATGGATCTCCAATACATTTCATAACATGGACACATGGAAGTGGATGTACCGCCTCCAAATCGGACGGCGAGTCTAACTCATAAGCAACCACGCCTGCCCTACAGACAATCCGTCTACGCCCAATTTACCTTGGGCTAAGCTTCCCTTATTTCCAAATCTCATCACGCCTTCATGGGCGATACCTTTAGAAAACCCAATCATCTATCTCAAATTCCAAGTGTCGGCGCCGATGATCTGCATCGACTTCTGCCGACTCAGGCGCAACAACGCTCTGGATAAGCCGCCTTATCCATTGGCACGAACTAAGTCAGCCCGACTAAGCGAACTTCTCCCACTCGAACCACTATCGGTGACTGCGCTTCCTCCCGTATAAGGCCTCATAAGGCGTCGTGAACAACTGAATGGTAGTTGTTGTAAGAAAACTCCACAAGAGGCAAATGATCCTCCCAGCTACCCGCGAAATCAATAACACAAGCCCGCGTATCCTCGAGTGTGCGGATAGTGCGTTCGGCTGTCCGTCGGCACGAGGATGAAAGCCGCGTCGAGACTCACTGTGTCCCTAATCCCCTCAAAAGACCTCCGAAGTTAGCCGAGAAGCGCCTCTATCTGATATAATCGACACCGACTCAAAGGCGTCTCACAATCTCTAATATATAATCGGCATAGTCCTCACGGTGAACGTCGTTCGTAGGAAGAAAATGGTGATTTCACACTGTCGACAATCACCCAAATGGAATCATGCTTCCTCCGAGTGGTAGGTAGCCACGTAATAAAATCCATATGTATCACCTCACACTTCCAAGTCGGAATATCAATAGCTTGCAACAGCCCACCGGGATTCTGGTGCTCAATCTTAACTGGCCGATACCCTAGCACTGCGCTACTAACTCCAACGCC